>JAULCB010249643.1:0-12542 GCA_032358575.1 Dendronotus rufus
TATACTGATACCCATTTCATGTCGTCTGTGAGCATGGAAAATGGTTAATGGTATACTGATACCCATTTCATGTCGTCTGTGAGCATGGAAAATAGTTATTGGTATACTGATGATACCCAGTATATTGTATATATAAGTAAAGTATAAGCAGTATGCATGCGTCTGTCTTGTTATTTTAGAATTGGAAAGTGTGGTGGTTCACATATTCATAATCAAACTCACATATTCCACAAACCTAGTGAAAGTGGAAGTAAAATATTAAACCGCTTGACATTTTCTGATCCATCATGTTTTTTCTCCGGCCCTAATTTAACTTTATATACTGTATTATTATATGTTCCGTATTGAATTTACTTCATTCATAATTATAATCCTTCTATTTTCTATACAACGTAATTGTCTTTTTCAAACTGTTGGGTGCCCACGACTGATATTATTAGTAGTAGCCATTGAATTTATCCGAATGATAATAATAATACTATAGGTGTGATCGTCGAGTCTCATCTCTTGACACTCCAGTTACGCATCAGGCTTCATGCCAATCTATTTCCAGGAGTATATTTCATTAATCTTTCAGATTTAAGATGTATCCAAGTGGACTGAAATCCATTAGTTTTTGTTTCCGTGTTACTGTTACTATTTTCATCAGGATGTCACTGTGACCTGTTTCAGATCATTGTCTGATTTGCCATTAATTCACAATACCCCCCTGATTTACAATGTTGTTGTTGTACTGTGGTGTGTGAATGCAGCGCCACTCTAGACTCTGCATGTGTTTGTGATATTCTATTCTATTCTCTTCCATGATCATGTCAGTCCTTGGTAATGTCTTGTGTACAAATCATTAACTACACGAATCAAGTTTTATAAAATAAATAAATCCCTCTAGTATTCATCCCTTTCTTCTCATTCATTTCGTGTTTGTTTGATGACTATATTGTGTACTATGAATTAATATAGTTCTTGAAAATGTCTTTGGTACATAAGTCTCTTTTTGGTTTGGTTGAGTGTTTTGTTTTGTTATCCAATGCCTTATATCGCGTGAGCAATGTCGGCACCCAGCTCTGTGCCAAGTCTTAAATGGTGAATGAGATAGATGCCCCAATACCATCTTTGACAAAACACAGAGCAGGGAATTACCATGGATCAGGAACTAAGGCAAGCAGACGATCAGCCCACTGTGCCTGTCCTTGTGTATGCAGCTGAGTAATGCATACTATTCTGAAAAGGACGAGTTTCGGAATTAACCGAAAGTGGATTTATATCGACGCCATGTCGACGTACATCCTCTTTGACACACAAAAAAAAACATTTGTTTAGAACAATGCGGAAATAGAAAAGAGATCGTATTTCGCGATATAATACGTGCTCTTTTCTAGTTTGAGAAAGGGACGCAATTCATGTAATAACAATCGACTGAAATTTGCATCAAAACTGCGCCTCCGCATTGTTTTTTGTGCGTCATACTTTTCATTTCTTTAAAAACTTTTAGAGCTTTCATTTCACATTCTTGAAACTCGGCAAGCGGTTGAGGAATATTATTGAGCAACTATCCTGACAATGACAAGGACGAGTTTCGAAATTAACCGGAAGTGGAGTTAGAAAAGAGGATGTACGCCGACATATGGCGTCGTTATAAATCCACTTCCGGTTAATTCCGAAACTGGTCCTTTTCAGAATAGTTGCTCAATAAATAGCCTTCCTCAAATGGTTGCTGAGTTTCAAAAACGTGGCATAAAAGCTCCAAAAGTTATCAAAGAAATGGAAAATTAAATATGAAACACAAAAACACCATTAAAATAAAAAGACCAATGTGTTTTTTGTGCGTCACACTTTCCATTTCTTTGATAACTTTTGGAGCTACGAGGCCAGTTAAAATCCCTGTATGCGACTTTTCGTTATACCAGACGTCACGTATAACGAAAGGTCGCATACGAGATCAAGTCGTCAGTCCCGGGTGCAAGTTACTCAACCAAACAAATCCTGCAAAGGTTTAGGCTGAGGAAAAGAAATCCTGCAACTACCGGCGTCGTACAAAACTATGGAAAACCAACTTCCTCTCAGCACAAATTTTTCATATTCTTGCTTAAAATCTAACTTATTTTCAAAGAAAAGGAAATCCTATTCAATTTACCTATATTTTTTTTAATCTTTCAGTCGCAGAAATCCGGCGAGACGTCATTTTCAAAATCTAAAATCCGTAGAACTTGCACCCATGCACTGTAGTCTAATGACAGATTCCTTTCCCAAACTACATACATATTATATATGCGAGTCCTAGCCCATAATTTAATTCATAATAAACCTGGGTGTACATGAGGAAAATTGTGTGAAGTCTTTCTTTCAGTTTCAAGCACTTGACATCGGCCCCAAACAGGATTCAAAACCAGAGCCCATTGTCGGTGATCATTGGAACTGGAGCCATGCTCTGTCACTGTTAGCCATAGTATAAATTCCACCAATGGATCTCAAGGGTATTCTTATGTGAGATAACAAAGTGGACAGCTGGACTGCATTGGTTAGCACATATATACATTTGTTATTATATATCATCAGTGTCATTCTATCAACGTATAAACTCAACAAAATTGGTTTTTAATCTTTTTGCACGAAACTTTACAAGTGCAAGCTTTACACGTCATTTTAAGCAGGAGAGAATTGACCAAAGGAATTTCGTAAATTACTGTAAATTAATATTGATCGGAACACTCATTGCTGAATAAAACAGTTGTTTGTCTCTCCCGTAAAATCTACTCAAGAGTTATGGTTATAGTTATACGTTTAGAGAACAACACTGACAATAATGTGGATATATTTTTCTTCCGTAGTGTCAGTAGCCTAGGCAGTGGTTTTGGCAACCGGCGTAGGATTGTAAGGTCCAAGGTTCGAATTCAGGCCAAAGCAAGGGAACTTAAGGGTTAAAAACCAAAAAAGCTTTCATTGTGAAAGATTTTTCTTGGAAAAAGTAGACAGTCGAGTTAGAAGGGATAAGAAGCAGAAATAGTGCCCACCATGGATGGTTTTTAGGAGACCAAAAAAGGGAAAACAATTGCATTTCAAATTTCATGTTTATTTCTGAACAAGGTGGCAATGATGAACTTGGTGAATGACAACATTTAGACGCATGACCAGGAACTACACCAACCGACTGTTAATTTATCCATGTATATAAAAAGTCTTCACAATAACAAATGAATAGACAGGAAGGAGATTGGTCCGTACATTAAATGAATAATAAAAAATAAAAAGAGGCATTAAAGCCAATGACCGAAAACTTTCTTTAACAAATGAATACACCAGAGAAAAAACATGATCTGAAACATGATGCGATGAGATGAAAATGAATCCCGTACCCCCTCCCCTTAAGGATAGATACCTTCTATACAACCCAGACCCCGACGTAAATCTTTATACAAAGCTCGTGACCCGGAGAGAGCCTGCCATAAAAATTGATATTCCTGGCATTTGCTGTGGATTCCTGTGGCAACCAGCTGATGGGAAATTTCTAATACGATCTTCAACAGCCTCCAGTCTGTTGCTGAAAGACATCAATGGAATCGCCATCCTCCATCTCCAACTGAAAAAATGAATATAAAAAACAAATTAGATAATAATAGTAGGCCTAAGTTGGTGTACATTGTGTAATAAATTATAAATCTTCAATAGGACTTGGACAAGTGAACAGTCAGAGCTTTAAAAACTTTTAAGATGGGGTTCAAATACGAGATGTCTCAGTGATAAGCGAGTGCACTGACCACTTTGACGGACACAGACCTCACTCAAGTCTGGTCAGACTACTGTTGAGACTACAGCATAATTCCTTTCTTTTGGACAAGTATTCACTACAATACTATTATACTCTACAATAGACCCTATACTTCCTTCCACACCAAGTGAATGACAATAAAAGAAGGCAGATTATTATTCTAAAATCAACCAAATTGGGAACCCAAAATAACCAGTTGCCAAAATTTGTCGTATTTTCCTCGTCAAAAGTACTGTTAAGTGATAGCAAGCTTGTACACAAAGTTCGTTTTGGCTTTTTTTATTACTTCTAACATGGACTGGGTATGAGAACTAATCACAATTATGTTCTCAAATGTTCATTTCCCTTTTGACATAGCTAATGACACCACAAGTAATTTTGCCTTGCATGGTGGATTATCATGCCTCGCCATTTGGTTAATAGACTACATTAAACTGGGGTGACTTACAACACTACTCAAAATCAAAAATAAATCCAAGCTAAGAGTTTCTTTGTCATATGAACAAGGTTGCAAATGAACTCTTAAGTTAGTCTAAGCATGGATTTGTTTGATTTTGAGGGTAGTGGCCTTTTAGTCAAGAAAGAAAGGCAGTCATCCTGGTCTACTGTAATTGTTTTTTTATATGTTAATATACAACTAAAACTGTCTTGTTCAAAATTATATCAATATAGCTGCAGTACAAAACTAGTTTCAATGAAAACAATTAGAAATAGCATTTCAAAGTGTCAGTTGTCTCATTTGTACATATAAATGAGAGGCAGCACTATAAGAAGGTGATATAAAAATTTGTGTGGTTAGCAGCTGAGTAATGCATCTTATGTATTACTCAAACGCCAAAGACGGGCACAGTGGGCAGATCACCTGCTTGTAGTTCCTGGTCCATAGTATTTCCCAGCTCTTTTGTCCAAGGTTGATATTGGGGCATCTACCTCCTTTACCATTTTAAGACTAAGCATGGACTGGGTGCCGACACTGACAACAGTATAATGCGGATAACAAAACAATTTTTCAAAGCAACCTGTGCTTTATCATATCCTGACTAAACTAAGCTCCCGAAAACAGGAAAATTTGAACTTACCATTGCCGGCGTGTCCTCATCGTTGATTGGATTTCCATCAAATCTAAACCGCACAACTCCTGTTTGAATACCCTGTATTGTGAAAGAGAACGACAAATGTGAATCACACAAGAAATAATTATCAATTTAAAACAAAAAAGAAACAAACAATCATAAGCTACAGTCATGAACCCTTGGCCCTGTGATTATAATCAAACACCAGTGGACTGTGTACCACTTTTTATGTTGCAATACTTGACAGAGTCAAATGTTTCATTTAGACTCTGTGGTATTCCAGTCCTACCGATGAAACAAAGTCAAAGGTGTTACCAACAACATGATAGTACATAAGAACAAGTGTTACAACAAGCAATATGTGCTATAACTTTTGAAACTAGAGAAGAAGAATATGACAATCCTACTCACAAACCTGCCTAGTTGGAATTTGCAAAATTAGTGGTAAGAAAGACCAAAATTAGTAGTTTGGGACAAAAATTAGTAGTCACAAGGTTATAACTGTAACGTAGTCCTAGCAAATTATTCTACTCATATTGTGTTGTATAATATGATGCTTTCGTAGTAGGTATTCCAACAATTTGTTATTGTCATCGATTGTTCACTATTTACACTGTCATTGATAATTAATATCATTATGTGTGTATGCAGGCTTAAAAGTCTGGGAACTAGCAGTACTGGTTTTAACTACCTATTTTCTGAGGTGGCTCTTCCATCGTTGGGTAATTAAATCTCAATATAGTCTCACACTGTCCACTATTAATAATAGTATAGTAGGTCTATAGTGTCTATCCTATCTCTAAGACTAAGACAGTCTCTAATCTGATGATCCGTAATTCACAAAAGTTTGAAATGAAAAGTGAGCTAAACAAATCAATCAATACAAACTAAAAATACAAGCAGCCCCGGTGATGTCTCAATGCGTAATAATTCTTCAACAGTTTGATATAAATAAATTCACACAAAATAAAATCCGCCAAAGAACTTGAAAACAATTCAACTTGTTGGACGTTGGTTGACCCCTCGCTAGAACAATGAACAAAGAACGCCGGTGTAAACAGTAAACAATGCTTTCTTCAGTTGGAATTCAATTTTCGACAATTTTTCCGCTTTATTTTTAACATAATCCTAGTCCGTACTGATTTCTTATGATAACCGATTATTTTGCAAATCAAGTACTACTTACGCTCTATTGTTTATATATAGAAACAAAATACCGACTACGAATAATCACCCAGCCCAATTACAAAGGCTGTGGTTTTCTATCGCACCGCTTCCGGTTCAACACCCGGCCTCATAAATTGTGTTTTACAAATTATTTTCTTGTTCGTCGTCAAATTATTTTCACGCCTAAATGTTATGAAGATCGCGGTAAGACCCATTTTCGATAATTTCGTAGCCAACTGATATGATTTCGTAGAAATACGAAAATTTCGTAGTACAAGGCAGGTCTGTACTCATCACCAATCAAAATACGCTAACAATGCCCTCCCTGCTCTCTGACACAATAATACTTCATCAAAGGAAAGTAAAAAATGAACTGAACACTTTTATCTCCAACCAACGAAGAAAAGATTCAATATACCATGTACAGTGAGTATAAAAAATTATATATGTGAATTCCTGTATATCTGCGAGCGCTACGCTCTTTTCATTGCATACATCTAGACGTGGGATAATCCACAGATTACACAAAAAATAACATAACATAGGCCCAGATAGTCACTCAGAAAAGCAATAATAAATTAGTTTGCTTGCTTGAGATGAAAGATAAAGAGACCAGAAGTAGAATCCAAACAGACAGTAGGAATGCTCTCCAAACAACCACCACATTTTCATTTACTCACAGCTCTGTTACAATAGGCGCCCATCAGTTTCCTCAGTGGTGTGTTTTTCTTGATCTTGAAGTGGACAACACTGCCATCTTGACCTGTGACTTTCAAGTTGATGTGTTCACTCTCCTTGCTTTCCTCCTGTAGAGGATTAAACAAAAATTGAAGTAGAAAAACGTCAAAAAATTAATAAAAATACGAAGTTTGATATTGATTCATCCTCGCATGAAGACCTGAACACATTAATCTGTACATTAGGGGTGAGTTAGATTATAGGGGGAAAGAGAAACAGAGATACAAGAGAAAGGTTTTGCCAGATTAAACTATTTAAGTCTAAGCGCAAAGTAAGAACAGGAGCATGTCACAGTACAACTCGTCAACTCCCAGCGATAGTGAGGAAACATCTTAGTCTTATTTATACCGTACATCTACTAGAAGTGAAATGTAATACTTTTTGGGGTAACAAAAGAGAAATGAGAGGGTGAGAGAGAGGAATAAAGGCATGGCTATTGCTTCTGTTCGAGCTATAAAATATTCGAGTTGGGAAACAACATTATAATTTCATTCTAGGTCCCAATCCTTGCTTGTTATGCCAAAAAAAGGAAAATTGGGTGACGTAGCCTATCGCCCATTATTCTATAATCTATTAAAATTGTTGTCCAATATTTGTGCATCTTTAGAGAATGAAAAATGACAGAAAAGTCTTGCAATTTTCCATAATTCAGATTGTGATAGATAGATCTAGAAACTGAGAATTGAATGAGATAAGGAAATAGAAATCAAGCTTTCAACTTTTACTCTAGACCTAGAACTTATAAGATTAAGATTAATTGAGTATTGTAGTCATTTTATACGATTGCAACAATGAATGGATTTCAAAAAAATGTATCTGCTTGACAAATCTTTCAAACAGCACAAAGGTGCTCTCTAACTCTTTGTTGTCTCTTCAATCGATCCCATGCAATTCTTCACGCCGGTTGCTTTAGCTTGTTCATAACAAGCATTTGTAAAGTTAAAGACAACTCTTGTGATATGAAATTGAATTAAATTTGGTTAAATAGAATCTTTAATGTTCATGATATAAATTGAATTACCTTCTTTTGTTGGTTTTGTTCTTCCATCGTTTTTGATTTGAAAGCAGTGCGATGTTACCGCTGCAGAGAAAATGGCGCACTTGGATAGATCAAGGGGAAATAAGCACAAAGTGTGTTGCACACTGGGATAGGAAATGGGAATGGTCCTTTCATTCTTTCAATTTCATTCATTCAAGAATCTTTCAAGATTGTCCAAGGTTATTTTTAGGGATGATTTTAGGTCATGTGATATTCATTAATCAATCATTGAGAAGAGCAATGAATCTGAATGATATACCTTATCCCTTTGATAATTGATATGGTGTCTGTGTTTCATAATATGCACTTTCTATGCATTTATGTTGTGTGTATGAGTATGTGTGAGTGTGAGTGTGGGCGTGTGTATGTAGCTGTTTTCTTTGCTATTACTATTTCATCTATGATGTGCGTGGGTGGGGGTGGGGGTGTGTGTAGCTTGTTGGCTTTTTTTTCTTTCATTGTTCGTCATCATTATTTCGTATCAAATGATTATATATTATAGTTAAAATGCTGATTGGCTGAAAGGCCTAATAAACTTGAAACTTGGAAAAAACTAGTGTGCGATTACAGAGTTCACTTCCATTCCCTAATCTAATGCTAATAGTGATGTGCAAGACCAGCTATCTTCATAATATACGAATCTCTTTCTTTGCTTACCCTGGAGTAGAGGGTACTCAGAAAAGACCCGCGGGACCCACACA
Organism: Dendronotus rufus; assembly: GCA_032358575.1. Classification (NCBI taxonomy): domain Eukaryota; kingdom Metazoa; phylum Mollusca; class Gastropoda; order Nudibranchia; family Dendronotidae; genus Dendronotus; species Dendronotus rufus. The sequence continues at coordinate 8,485 of JAULCB010249643.1, forward strand.
ACCAACTGCGGGGTCTGAAGTCTGAAGTTTCGGTTCTAATAATAATAATGAAATATATTTATAAAGCGCCTGTCCCATTAAGTCACCGCTATTCCATGTTCACTCACCTCGCTTTGATTTACTACACAGCTTCTAGTCTGTTATCGTTTATATCCGTGTATAGTCCCTTGGTTATTGGCGCAGCAAATGGCGCAAGAGAATCTATAGTCACCACTTTGTCGGCAATTTGCCCCTCCTGCCTCTGTCGTTGCACATAATAATTTCCTCAATAAAGTTTATCTTATCTTACCTTATCTAGAGTTTTATTGCAAGAATTAGAATTACTTGGGGTGGCCATTGCTACAATGTTGCTGTGTTTGCGCAGTGTTTCCATTGGCTGAGTCCTCTTGGTCTGATAATGATATCCCCATTTACTACTTCAGCAAAGACAATGTTTCAGTTTGTATGGACACTTGGTTTAGATCGGAACGAACAAGTTCCCGCTAAGCTAAGGAATTCATTTCCCATGGGAATTAAAGAACTGTCAAAAATGAGAAACTTATCATTTCCAAGATGTAGATAAGCAAACATTTCAACCTAATTGTTTTGGTGATAGATCATTTGAAGCAAAAAATACTCTATGGACTGGGTTGAACATCCGTATTGGCATTCGCTGCTGTCAGAATATCCCCTCTTGTGCATCATTTTGGCAGTCCTGCCCATCTTGGTCCTTGCTCTGTTCAGGGTGAGCCATTCTTTCCTCACAAGCGGTTCCGCAGGGGAGTCCTTCCTTGGGGGCTTGGACTGCGATATTCTGGTAGCTGTCCGACTCTTTCCAGGTGAATACTCGGTAGGTTGGGGTGTGACTGGGTCAACACTTTCCACTGACATGAAGCTTTTTCTTGATTTTAGCCGCCTTCTTGGTGGTATGTGGTTGTGGAGTGGAGCTAATGGAGGGAGCTAACCGATGGTATCTTAGTATGTTGTAATTATTCTAATTATTTCCCTTGCCATCGTACAGATTGGACAGTGCGCTGAATTGTTATGTTTTTGTAGCAGAGATAATACTATATATATAATAACAGGTTTTCCCCCCAAAGAGACTAGGGGTTATTCTCTATTCGTCGGTCTCTGGGTGTGGTCGTGTTGCGTCAGTCATATGTAAGATAATATCAACTTACTCTATACCACTTTCCCTTATCTCTTGTACAACATTCGCTTTCATAGTCGTCAGAATTGTTGTCAAGAAGACCAATCTGGTGACTCAAGAAATAGAATTGTTGTCAAGAAGACCAATCTGGTGACTCAAGAAATATTCAATTATGGTATACCTTCAATTATACTTACTTAATATTATTATGTTCATGATGTCTTATCCTTCGCCTTATCTTTGGCTAAGTTTCTTTTTTCGGTGTCCTATTTTCCAAGTGTTTGTTATTGTAATATCAGTAACAGTCGATGGTACCGTATCTGACATGGCGAGATCATAGTGCTCGACCTAACTAATATATGCGCCTGACGACTACGTATGGTCTGGAGTCAGGAGTGTTATCTGCCGGGGATACATAATTTGGAGGTGCATTTTCCAATGTTTTCTTGGATTGTATGTGGATTATGGTTAATGAGAATGGAAACTAGTCAATAGGACCCTTTACTATGCCCTAAGCGCTACGCAATACCGCATTTATTATCGGAGAAACGAACAGTATAACAACAACACATCAAACAATTCTTTCAGCATGAGACGGGTGTACCATTTTTTGGACAAATATATCACTCTATCTGTTATCAGTAACCAGTAACGGGTAGAGTGTGGGGTGGTTTTGATTTTTGTTATCCTTCACCTTTTCGAACTTTCAGTAGCAGTAGATATAAACAAGACAAATGTCACTTTCATTTTTAGTCGTTTGATGTTTTGGCAACAAACAAAAATCGTTGCTTACTTATCTGGCAACAATAACACGACAGCAAGTTGACTAGGTATTCATTGTTGATAACTTAGATAGGTATGGAATTCAATCTCTTGGCCCATCTCGGTCACCCGTCACAGTTGGTTGTCAGTTGTCATACATTACACTACACGTTCATACTACGGCACCGCTCAGGCCTTATTCATAACTAGACCTTCTTGTGTTCGCCATCTCTAATGCTGTTTGGTTATTTGAGGTTATAGAACTGCGGTGTATCATCTAGGCCTATGCAGTAGTGTCAGTGAGTAAAAGAGCCGACTATTATATAACTTTTGTCATGTCATAGGCCCTATAGGCCTACTGCATATAACTTTTCCGGTGCCAATGTCATGATATAAATATACTTTTTATATAACTTTTTGGGGGGTTTGTTACCAAAGAAATTACTTTTAGAATACAACTTTTACTAACCGGGACTAACCTGTTCTTACAACTTTACTTAGCGTGTTTAGGTAATCTAGGCCTAATTTTTAGGCCGCATCTCTGTATCTCATCGGATGAGATAGGTACGGAGTATTTTTACTCCATATCTAATCGACTATATTTGATAGGGAAAAAAAGATTTTTCAAGAACAAGCTCAAAACCTGCATAGAGTTTCTTAAGAATAACTAATTTAATAAACAAACACTAGATCTAGGTTAGATCTAGATCTTATCTTATATATCCAAATCTATTCTTATTCTACTAAATTCTAGACTAGAATCAGAATATAAAATGCAATGGCAAAGAGGATTAGATACGGAGTAATCCGTATCTAATCGGATGAGACACGGAGACACTTCATATTTTTTATTCTTCTCTTTGTTGGAGTGATAGAATGAACTAGATAGTAGATAATAATTGCACAGAGTAACTGGGTAGGCGAGAGATCATATGGTTTTATATTCTAAGACTAAGACAGAACAACTCAATGATCATTGAGCATTGGATTAAATTAAGTTATGTGAATAGCAATATTTCTTTTTTTATAAAGCCGCTGAATTTGCTAGCACTTTCGTGCACTGTCATTTTCAGTTCAGAAACTTTCCATTATTGGCCGACAATCTTTAGTTATAATTATAATGTGATGTTGCGCTTCTATATATACCTAATAGACTACATTTTTAATTCTTTAAATTGTTAGTCAGTGTATACTAACGCTTTACCCATTCATTCATTCATTCATTCATTCATTCTCTTCATAAATTGCTTCTTTTTTACACTCAATAGCAGGAAAATGGCCTCGAAAGCAGTCAGTCAACTTCCCATTAGAGTTTTGAACAGGGCCTCGTATGCCAAGTTTTTGAATAAAGGTCTGCCTGCCCAAATATATCGTGGAAAGGACAGGTAAAATTAATTAGCCCATTATTTTTGATCATCTGATTATCCCTAAATGAAGCTGTCGTTTTTCTTTACTTGTTTCTTGGGGGGGGGGGTGGTATGTTCTGCTAGATCTCTACTGTCAAACCTGCCATTAATAATTAATAGGAAACCTGTGCAAGATGGGATATCTCCAGTCTCCCTTGCTAAATCACTCTCTTTCTAACTTCTTTCTTGTTTACTATTATACTGGGGCCCCGGAATGTTGCACCTAACAATGCCAAAAGTTGCCCCCAAAGTCAGAAAACTTGCACCAAAGTTGCATCTTACTTGCACGAAACATTATTAAAAACATTTTGAATAAAAGAAAATAATCAATTAATGATGACTCGCCAAAAAAACAGAGAAAAACAATTGAGAGGAGAAATTATGATACTATTGAATTCAAGACAATAAGGAGGTCTAATGTGACGTTAACATTTTATTTGTTTTTGTCCAATTTTGAACAAATATCCCCAAAAAATGGTCAGATTCAGCAAAACGGGAAAAGCTGTGCAACTAAAAATGGCAAAACTTCTCGCCACCCCAGAAACAGCCCTGTTGAGTTCAACCTGTTTACCTTCTTCTACCATCATCGTATTTATTCCAGTACTCTGTGGGTATGTGTGTATGTGTGTATGTGTGTATGTGTGTATGTGTGTATGTCCTATAATTCCTCTCATTTTACTCTCTCCATAAGCCTGCAGTGTAGGTTCTCTCATTTTTACATCTAAATGAGAGGCAACACGAAGTAGGCGACATAAAAAGTT
>JAULCB010249865.1:0-12529 GCA_032358575.1 Dendronotus rufus
ACTCTGGTTCGTACCTAATTGTTTTTTAATTGTCGTAATTAATAACCGTGCACTGCGCTGGCTGCATATTATTTTGGTCTTAATCTTATTGTTCGAACAGCGAAAGTTATTATGCAGCCACTTTCTAAAAAATCACAACGGGTGCTAGTAGTAGTAGTAAATATGACCGAGTGTGGAAGGAGGAATATTCTACAATCTACAAGGGGATATCAAAGTCAGATAAGGGATCCACATTTTCTTTTTGTCATGCTTGTAGATGCAATTTTAACCTTTCTACGCTTATTTCAGGATTGTATTGTTTTTTATGGGATTGTATGGTTTTTCTTATTTCGGGGTTGGCAGCTCTGATCTTATAGTGTTCGTCTCTTTTTTTCTTGAATTCAGTGATATTTATTTATTTATTATTATTATTATTATTATCATCATCGTCTGTTATCTGTTTGTATTTGCAGGTCATTTGGGGTCGTCCTGTGGGAGATGGTGACCTTGGCTGCCCAGCCTTACCAGGGACTGTCCAATGAAGAGGTCGTCAAGTTCATTTCTGACGGGAGCACCATGGCTGTGCCAGAACAGTGTCCCGAGCAAATGTAAGCCTCAAATGTCTCAAAGGGTGGAAAGAATCACTTCTCTACCGTGGCATCAGTGGTGTAATGGTTGGCGTGGTAATCGATTCCTGACCAGAACGACTGGCGTTATACCCAAGGGGAAACGCATTCTTAACACTTACTTTGCTAAGGTTTTTCCATGAACTGCTTTGTCAGTGCTAAGCCTTTAGAAATAACGTTTTTAAACAAGAACTTCTTCTTTTTCTGAAGAGGTTTATATTAATATGATTGAAATGGGAATAGGCGCCATATAAATGCTAGGTATTATGATTTACAGGCTATCATGCCCGTAAATCTTCAGCCAATTGTCTGATTTCAGACCTTTTTTCTTTTACTATCCACATTGCTATTTCCATTGGGATATGAAATGTTTCAGACTTTTTTATTTGCCATTTCCACCCCTGACCCCAGTGTTATTTGTGTCTTCTTGTTATTTCCTCCTGCAGGGAGACGTTGATGAAGCGCTGCTGGCAGTGGAAGCCACGAGACCGTCCGTCTTTCCTCAACATCATCCAGTACCTGGAGCCGTACCTGCACGATGCCTACAAGGAACTCTCTTTCTACTTCACCAGCGGAGCCCATCGCTCCCAAGCAGACAGCGCAGGGGGTGGGGGGAAACTCGGCTCTCCGCCAAAACTCGCCGGCTCTGGGGAGGCGAGTCTAAGTCACGAAGGGGCGTCAGCTCTCCTGTCGGGAAAACCGGACTTTGTGTACCAATCCTCTCCCCACTCGGGAGATGAGAATTTCTGCTCAAACCTGTCGTACCAGGACTACGTGGAGAAAGACGACACCAGCTTGGGGGGTCGGCCCCAGCAACGTAGAAACACGGGGTCGTCTTACACGGACGTACGGGAAGGGGAGGGCTCCTCGGAGCTGGACGAAAGCTTTGAGGACGGGACGGACTTTGTATACAATTGCGACGGCAGTGGCGTCAGGGTAGAGGGAAACGATTTGAGGTGCTTCATGGGAGAAGAATACCAGTCGGTTCCCAGCGTGATGCCGGCGTCCAATTCATCGTCGCTGAGGGACGGAGGCGACCATCTTCACCATCACCCATCGCTGTCGAATCAGGGCCTGTTTGAACTCCAGCCTTTGATCTCCAAAGACTCGTCGCACTCACCGCCCTCCGCCACCACCGCCAACCCTCACAACTTGCCTAGTCCAAACAAAAACCTTCAGCCACAACCCTCGTCGTCCCCCCATCCCCCCGACCCTGCCTGTGTCTAACCGTCTGACTACATCGGCTACGACCCCGTCCACAAAGGGACGGACAAAAACATGAATGCTCCCAGTTATAATTCTCAGTTGCCTCCTCCCCACCACCAACACAATGAGCCAGTCAGCCTGATACCACACGTGGCGACCTTGCCACTCGATTCCGACAGGCCAAGTGGTTCAAGGTCAAACCCCGCGTGGCCTTCTACTACTCCACCACCATCGTCGTTACAATCACCACCATCGTCATCGTCATTAGCACCAACCAGTACTAACCCCCGGCCGTCTCTACGACTGCCCGTCCTTAATCAGCCTCCAGGTGGCGGCTTTCGTCACAATCCACGAACATCTGTCGACACGGCGGCCAATAGAAACACAAACACAAATTTGAATGTGACCCCTACACAAAACTCGCCCCGTGTCGCCGCTTCTCACAGCCCCGGAGACTCGCCGTTGGACCAGACCAGTAGTTGTAACTTTGTCAATGAGGAGGAAAATATACCCCTCCCCCTCCCCGCCCCCTCCAACCACCCCTCGTCATCCCCCCCTCCCGGTGCAATAGACAGTCTGTCCAGCGACGGCAGTAAGGAAAGCACGAAGAGTTCGGGGAGCCATTCTCTGATGAACGGTTTAACCAATGGACACGCACCCACTCCTTCCTCCTCCATCCATCGGACTGCTTTGTGCTAGCACTAGTACACACACCGCCAGGGGATGGAGGAACCAGGATATCGAGTCAGTCAGTCAGTCCGTGTGTGTGTGTACGTGTAGGTACTGGAGAAACTAACTCTGGATGGATGTAACGGATAATATCGGATCAGTTCTTTCTTTTTCCATTTTCTGTGTGGTCGAGTTTTGACTGAGGAGCCGACACGTGTATATAATAATTCAATTCAACACAACAGGAGCCGACACGTGTATATAATAATTCAATTCAACACAACAGGAGCAGACACTTGTAAATAATTAAATTCAACACAACAGGAATACCAAGGACAAGTCAGTTTGCTAAGAGAGAGAGAGACAAACACACTAGACATGGGAGAGTAAGTGAAGGCAGAACAAGAAGCAATGAATACAATTTGTTTAATACTATAAGATATGTCTTTCTTTCCTTTTTTTTCAAATTTTACTACCCGATTTAAGTGCATTGTCATTGCTATCCTTTTCTATTTCTATCGCCCCCTTGGTGTATGAATTAATGTGATAGGATGCTTATCATCCTCACACGACCACTACCGTTGCCAAACTTGGTCTTGGCGAAAAGAGCCGAAGAATTGCTGGTTTTTGTCGTCGCCACACGACATTTTATTCTGTGTGAGGTTTGAGTTTTTTAGGTTGGGAAAATCAGATATTTTTAGCGACTGGAGCAGTATTTTTTTTCCTTCTGTATTTCATTTTTTTTAAAGTGGAATAAGACGATGCAGAAAGGCCCAAATTTGCATGAATGTGAAGAGCGATTGAATGTGATGTATTGTTATGTCTTGAAGTTCATGCAATATCAAACAGCACGTAATCCAAAGATGAATTTTGAAATGGAATGAAAAACTGAATGCTTCAGCAACAACTCTAGGCAATATTCCTTCACGGATTGATAAAGTTGATCTTATTCTACACCACAGATCATCAGTGGATTCCCATCCTTTGACACAGTGACAACCAAAGACATTACTACAGCCTTTTTCTTCCTTTTGTCAAGCCAGCAGTGAGTGGGTGGCCCTGATGGGTTCTCGTCCATTACTGGTACTTTTTGAATCCATCTGTGTCTTACATTTTCCCAGCACTACATGACCATAAGTGTTTCAAATGTGCTCTCTTCACACCAACAAACAAATAATGGACCTGTTCCTTAGGACTCCATTCAATGCATCCTAATCGTTTGATTCTCTAACTCTAAGTAATGAAATCATAGTTTCTGTGCTGCATTTTATCGTCATTGTCTTATTATATTAGAAGATCATTTCTGCTACGACTACGATTCTTACTATTGTCACATGGTGCTTGGACAGAATGGGATAAAGCTTTTACTTTTCTTTTAATAAAGTGACAAGCATTTTATGATTACACACAAGGACAGACACAAACAGAAGCAAGTTTTTTCCCTTGTAGATTTCATTGTAGACTCTTTCTGTTTGCGTAAGGTACTATGGAACTCAAAGGTTCTTTTTCTTTGCTTGTGGTTCTGTTTCTTTTCTTTTTTTTGTGTTATTTTGATTTTTTGTATTATTTTGATGTTGACATCAAATGTCAACTATTCAAACTCGTCTATTTTGATTATCACCAGTTTATGTTTTCAACCATTTATTGCATTGTAATTCTATTTTCTAATCATTTGTCTAATTTGTACCATTGATATTAATTAGTCTCCATTCACTTATTGAGCCTTATAAAGCATGAATGATGTATTTAAGTGTATGTATATTTGGTATGAGGTTTGTGAATATATATATGCAGAATGGATTTCTTTACAAAACTATCCTTTCTCTACAATCAAATCTAATGTTGTTTTATTTCAAAAACAAACAAAAAATTGCAAACTGCGTTTCTTTTACATGCGTATTTAATGAATATCACTCATTACCACTTCATCTCGTATTTCCTGATTTTATTTTAGGACACCGATTCATTATAATTCCCTGTAAATTACTTTTGCTAAATTATTCTACAAATCGTTTCAAGTGTATTATTGACTGCTCCCCTTTCAAGAATTGTGTTATATATATAATTATATTCTTAGTGTAATTGTACTCTTTCAGTTTTCCCAACCTTGGTTTGTGTTTTGTGGGGTTTATTTTCTTGTACCTTCATGTCAGTCACTCAGTTCTTTTGATTTTGTAATTATTTTATTCAAATCTTTTTCTAAAAATCATAATGATCATCATCATCACCATCATCAAATGACTTGTTCTCCACTATGACTCAAGTAAGATAAAGATATAACTAGAAATGTTACCAAACCATTTATGTATAATTGAAATAGTTTGTGGTTGTATCGACATCATACTTCTACGTATCATATCTCGTCTTGTTTGGTGATTCAGACTTCTCAAAGAGGCCAACGTTTGTACAGACAGACATATAGTAGTACTTCCACTTGTGGCTCTTTGTGTAGCCAAGATTGTTGATAATAATAGTTTAATTTTTTTTAATGTTTCTGTCCAGTTAAATCCTTTCATTGCCACCGACGACTGAAGTCGTAACTTTCGATGTGGTTTCCAATTGCCACGGACGAATATAATCGTATCCTGACATAGCACACTAAAAAACCCGAATGAAATATAGTACGGGGCAATACTGAGTATCGAAAGTGGCCTTTCTTGATTCTATATTCCATAGCCGATTTTTCATCCGGTGAATTTTGTACACTTCGATATCTCAACATTTTTCTTTTCTTTATTATTTCTTGTCAGCATTGATTTTAATGATAACTAATCTATAAAAGAACTTTGGCGAAGATTTAGCTAGTGTAGTACATTCTATCCTCTATCTAACCAGAAAATGTTATCAATCTAGCCCTCCTTTTTTATGAATTCTTTTTCCAAATCAAGTAAGTTTTCCGAAAGTTCCATGAAATCTGTGGCAATTGGAAACTGTTTTGGTAAAATTGGTGGCAATGAAAGGGTTAAACAGTGGGATTTTTATCCTAAAAGTGTTTGAAATTATGATGGAAATATTTAAGCAGATTTCCCCAAACATTCAAATTGATGATAAGCAATTGTACCAGAATGACTTTTTCAGAGGAATTTATGCCATTTTGTAATAACTTCTCAGTTCAAAAGTATTTTCTTTCCAAATTTATCCTGCTATTTTTATTTAATGGATTCAAAGGAGATCCTTTACAGGTGTCGTTTACTCTTGAACAAGGTATTGAGATCAAGAGATACGGATAGTATAGGTACAGCAGGACTTTTCTAATTGGGAAATGTCACGTGAATTGAAATTGATTCTGATAAACAGGGTTTCCAGACTTTTTTCTAAGACTCTGTCCCGGTTAGAAGGATTTTCCCTAACTATCCAGGGTTAGGATTATAGAGATTCTTTGGTTCTATTTTACTCGGTTTATATGTCAAACTTGTGCGGGAAATATGATTTTATATGTCTTTAGAGAAAAGGGAAGTTTTAGAGAATACATGTCTTGTTCTTTGTAAGCAATTTATAGTTCTTGAAAGGAGGCCTGAAGGAGGCCTGTGAAGACAGAGTATTCAATTTCAAACATATTATTATTATCCTGTACTTTAGTAGAATGTTTATACATGAATGTAATTATATTTATATATATATATATTATATATGATGATATCTCTATATGACGTTTATCAGCCAGGAGTGGAGTGTTACAAATTTTCCCCCGATCTTGTGGATGAAACGTTTCTTTACTTGTATGTTACTTAATTAAAAGCCTTGATTGTTTTCTGATAGGTAGGAAGAGATATGGGTAGGTAGTAGCGAGAGTCTGTCTGCTGACTGTCAATCAGATCTAGTCAGAGAGGTTTGGAAACGATCAGTGTGTGCAAGTTCTAAGGAGGCTTGTCGGTGGTTATCCCCGTTGTTTCCTTAGCATGAAGCGGACGAGTGACAACAGCCGCAGTGTGGCTAGGACGCTGGTCCATCGCAGATTATTTTCCCAAAGTACAGATATGAAATTTAAGGACTCCCACTTGACTGGAGTGAGGAAAAATGTGTAACAGCAAGTCTTTCTCAGAGAATTCAACACGAGATCTACTACTATATTAGCTGCTGGGATTCGAAATAGTGACCTCTTGATCACTGGGCAGACTGACTGACCACTACCAGATGCCACCTAGTCAGAGAGGAGCTTATGGTTATAACTATTATTACATATTTTCTTTAGTTTCTCGTAAATGTGTACTATAGATTACACACAACCTTGGTACTGAATGAAATGTGTAGGGTGTACATAATTCAGGCCTGAAAGAAAGTGTGTTTGAATAAGTGTGTAGTGCACACAAAATGGATGTGTGCTTGAATAAGTGTTTAATAGACAAGTATGTGTGTGTGTGTGAATGTAGATGAATGTGCGTTGAGTTGCATGGTGGGGGGAAGGGGAACAATGTGATATTACAATCATCAGCTCATCGTCATGATTATGATTTCATGAAAATGTTTTATAAACATTTGTTAACATTGTATTGGATTTTTGTGTGACTATATCTGAAACCTATTATTATGATGAAATAAATTGTTCACGATATCGAAAGAAATTGGATTGGTCAGTGTCCGTTGCAGTTAGGATAAGATTGAAAAATATCTGAGATGGTATGGAGAGGAGAGGGGAAAAAAAGAATACCAGAACGGACTGTTTTCACTGGGGAAAAGACCAAAGGGAAAAGATGGGAGTTGAAGCGAGGGGAAGGGTTTGTTGATCAAAAGAAAGAAATGAGTGGAAAACAATGAAATTCGACACCATGAAACAAAAAGGGAAAGAAAGAAGCTGGATGCATTGTGAAGGCCACCCACATTGGTAAACTGGTCAATGAATACGGTTCGAACCAAATAAAATATATGAGAGCATTTATATAGCGCTTAGCTTATCCACGGTCATCACCATGCTCTAAGCGTTTCTCAATACATTTATCCCCGGCTAGATATGTAACACATCAGACAAAACATGCTGCCTGTTAATTAGGCACGTGTATAATTTTTCTGACGAAGACAACGCCAGGGGGCCCTCCGAATCTTACATCCGTCTCCGACAGGATGAGAAAGATTGTGTAAAGTGTCTTTCCCAAGGACTCAATGTTGAACCCAGTCAGGAATCAAACCCTGGACCCTTCGGATCTCTTGGTGGATACACTGACTACTAGGCTGCTGACGCCATGTTGCTGACAGGTGTCAAGACCTTTGGGAAATGGTTATTAATAGCAATAGCAAGTCCTTTGGAATGACCTTCTGTCAAAGAAGTCCTAATACTAATAGTATAGGCCATTTGACATTGGACCTGAAACTTATCCCGGTATTTGTGATAGCTTGAAGTTAAAAGCGGACGAAGTCACAACGGATAGCCACTTCCTGGATAGGTTTCATCGAATAAGTCATTGTTGATTAATAATATGAATATGAACTTGAAATGTCTAGGCTTTAATCAAAGTGTTGGTAAAAGTGATGCATTATCAGACTGCATTTTGTCAGCTGGCCTAACTATGAATGCCTTATGTGTAAAAAGGTTCGATATATAAATGAGGGGCAACTTAAAATTTGTGTGGTTAGCAGCTGAGTAAAGCATCCAGTGTATTGCTCATTACGCCATTCAAGGACAAGCACAGTGGGCTGATCACCTGCTTGTCGTAGTTCTTGATCCATAGTATTTTCTAGCTCTTGTGTTTTGTCAAAGGTGGCTATTGGGGCATCTACCTCATTCCCCATTAAAGACTGAGCATGGAGCTGGGTGCTGACACTGTGAAAGCGGTATAAGGCATTGGATAAAACAAAACAAATTATCAGACTGCCTGCATTTCGTAACTCCTTTCGTAACTGTAAGACAAGATGTGGCTTTAAAATGGGTTCAATTCTCAGGCAAGTAGACATTCTCAAAGCTCTGACTTTGATTACAAGGTGTAAACCTTTCAACAGAGATGGACTATACAAATATAGGTATATATAACTATTTGCTCCTATTTATCGTTCAAATGAAAAAGTAAAGGGGAAAAAAATCCACAACATGAAAGATAAGCCATAAAGAAATTTATTCTGCTTATGACTTCAGTATAATATACTCTCCGACTTGATTAAGTATTTCTTTTTGATGAAGTACCAGGTAGGTCAAACCTACAAGTAAAAATACCAGATTACAAGATCACATGTTGATACAGAATAACACGCCTAGAATAATATGTGTTACAAGAACATGAGTTGGTACAGAAAGCCACCAAGAATATTAATATGTGTTATCTTTTACCTCGGATAAATACCTCGGATAAAACAAGACCAACAGGACCAGCCCAAATATTGAGGCCCCTGATATTATTATCACCCTACTACATACTACTAGTACTACTACTGAGTTTTTCATACAAAAATCTTTGTATGTGAGGTGTTTTTACTATTTAGTATAAATAAAATGAGGACTTTGGAGTGCCTCGTACAAGTATTTCTACTTCTGTTTTTAATACATAAAAAAAAAGAAAAGAGTTCAATACATTTAGATTATTGGGATGTGAAATCTGTAGACTTTTATAGATCCGATCCGATCTGTTTTATACTTATAGGCTACCAATTATTTTTTTACTTGCCAGTTGGCCACTTTAAAAACGAAAAGTTAGCCATTCCAGATCGTTCATTGCGCAACAACGGGTTATTTGACCTCCGGAAAAAAACATTGAAATAAAAAGTGTGTGCCTAGTGATAAATTTTACCGGGTAGCCTATATAAATTGTTAGCAAGGGTCAACCTTATATTTCTATATGTAGGTCCTTTTATTAAAAAATTTATTGAACAATTCTGATGATACGCAAAGCCTTGAGGGGAGACAAATATTTGAAAGTAGATAGCTCAGTCAGTTGGAACATTGGACCTCCATTACAGACAAGAAGGCGGTGTTGTAGAGACGATGGCATGGGTTTAATCTGCACTGCTCTGTTTATTTTTATTTCTTCCGACACCCGTTATTTTCAAGTGCTTGCTCCATTTCTCATCATCTTCTTTATGGGAAACAAAACATGATACCAAGACAAACATTAAATTATCACTGTCCAAAATGCTGCAACCTCAGCTCCTTAATCCTGTCCTGTATTGTTGTGAAATATCGCAATCGAATTGTCAGATTTTTAGCACTGGTGAGATCTTTATTATCAAAGGCACTCGAGAGTTCCTGAATGGTCTTCTCAATCTTTGTGTTGTTACTTTTATCTAAAGATTCAACCTCGTCTGGACTTGAAGCACTTTCTATTGTTTCAAAATATTCCATCATGTCCATAAGAAATTCAGGGTCGGATACACTATCGTTTTCAGAGATCGTTACGCCATCCAATTCCAGTAGATAAATGGCACGGCTCAGCGGCTTGAGGAGTGTGTCGTACGATTTATTCAACAGGGAAGACTGTTCTTCAGAAAGTTGTAGCTCCATCTGAGGACAATGATAACACAATAAGTTAATTCAAATTTAAGGTATGACCAATGACATGAAAAACAATGTATTATACATGATACCAAATACCAATAATAAGATAAGAAAAATAATGATTAAATCTCAAAGAGCATGGAGCCTAAAAAAAAGACAAGAAAACAAAACTGAATGTAAGATTTTTTACATTTATTAATCATTCCCAGTTTTGATAGTTAGATCAAAGTGTATAGATATCTATCTCTTTGGTTAGATTAAGAAGTAAACAATGAATTGAGAAAAAGATAAGAATGAATGTGACCTATATTTCAGAATGATTTGCGTGGAAATTGAAGAAAAATGTTTAAAAAAACATCATAGCCTTTGATTGATCAGTAACAAGAGACCTTGGATATAATGAGACATCATTTTAGTGATGATCATCTGATCTTACTATATGAGGATAGAAATAATGATTCAACATTATCATTATAAATCGACCATGTAGTATGAAGAGTAGAGGAAAACTATTCTAACTTACATCTGGGCTAAAAATGAGATATTCTAGCACAAGAGATAAGATAAAGGGACGCAACTTGTGTCAAAAGGTTAAAGCCGTAGCTAAAAATAGAAATGAGCTATGCCTAAAAAGGATACTATTTCATCTGTATGGCGAAGAAAAATGCTGAGTTAAACTATTCTATGTGGCTCTTAGAATAGTTTTACTCAAGATTGTATCTGATATGTGTAAAGTTTTAGTGAAACTATTTTATGTGGCACATAGAATACTTTTCCACAAACATTCTAGCAGTCAGTTAGAAACTATTCTAAGTGACATTTTTCCCTTAAACAAACCATTGCACTGGTCAAGGAATTACTTTAAGTGATGATGCCCCGCCTCAATTTCTATAACATACCGGTACCAGACCAGTTTCTGGGATACTATTTCTGATTTTATTCAGTCTTTTCTTCCTCCTGTAAAATTTCCGAAATGTTAGTTAGAATAGTCTTCCTCTAACATGGGCGAAATAATCTATATGATTAAAAAATATTCTTATCATTTGATTATCGGTATTAAATACTGCTAAAATCTGGTCGTTTCCAAGAACTCCTTGGAAATTTCTCGTACTGACTAAAATCAAAATATAGCTGTAATACATGTGATAAATTTCGATACAATATCCTTCGCGGGAGCCTGGACTTTCTTAAAACAATTGATTGCTTTCAATATAGTTTTGAAAGTAATTGTAATATTTGTAAATCAATTTGCATAAAAACACTTTTTTCCCTAGTCATATTTAGTAAAAGTATGAAGTTTCAAAGGATTTCTTCTTGTATAAGCGTGTCACTTAATTATAGCAGCAATTATATTTTCAAAGGACCATATTTCGGCAGTATGTCTTGTTTACCTTTGATTTTGTGGAAAATTTATCAGGATGAAGCCGTCTTTGGTTGTCTTTGAATTGTTGACTCAATTTAGGAATATCAACATTGAAACTGTGCTCAACTTGCAGTAATTTAAAGAATGTCAATTGATTTGCAGGCTCCTGAACTATTCCGCATTCGCAGAAGAATAATTCTTTGTTTGGATTGGTGTCACGGCCACATTTCCAACACGTTCGTGCCTGTGTTTGTGATGAGGATGTAAATATATTTCTTGTCTTGGAGTAAGAAGGAGAAGCATTTTGGTTCAAGATAAGATCTAGTGAGAAGCTTGAATCTTTGCTGATCGTAATTGTGCTCAAAAAGAAGCGGGATGGACTAGCAGTTAGGACATTATTCATGAACAAGCAACCAGATCTTTGATAAGTTGACATTGAAGACATTATGTTCCAGTTTCTTACACACTGCAAACAGTGCAACTTAGAAATACTTCGCAACATCTTGGAAGATCCGTTCAGTCTTGATCAAGATATTAGCATATAGCTCATACGGTCTGTTTAAATTTTAAATGCGTCTGTGTATTTATCTCAACCTCTAAAAACAGTGTTGTGATATCCACCATTTTGTTTGTCATGATCATGTGACATCTAAAAAAAAGATGATGTGTATAGATAGAACAAAATCTGCAGACGTGTGTCACGACATTAATGAAGACGAATAAGTGTAAGTAAGTCATCTGAAGCTCAGTGGACTGTAGCTAATCACTAATCCTACTCTTTATAGCATGAAGTGAACAGTACACTATGTATGGTTTTGATTAATATATTATCACAGATACAGTTTACCCACTCATGTCAATGTCGTGTACAAATCGTTCAACTTCTAGAATATATCATCTATCTACTCTTTTTAAGTTGAAACACTTCAGTAAGGACCAATAACTCAGGAGAATTTCGAGAAATTCGAAATTTTGTTTGACTCCCTTTTTTCTTAGTCTTAGTCTTAGTCCAATGTCTTCTTTCATCAAACTTCTTTGTTTTGTATTGTTAGAAGTCTAGTCTAGATACCTGATTTCAACAAATGGCACTCTGAACATCAATTGACACCTACTGATCGAAGATATGGCCCTCAAAGTAAAAGTTAAAAGTAAGTGCGATGCGTCAACAAAATGCAAAATTGATAACCCTAAACTAAATGTTGTTTTTAGAAGCAATCAATCTGTCTAATGATATCTGATATCAATATCACAGGGTTTTGTCATGTTTAT
>JAULCB010249976.1:0-12524 GCA_032358575.1 Dendronotus rufus
TTGCTGTATTTTCAGATGCAATGTGGGGTTTTATTCGCACTGTGTATGTATTATGTTTATGATGTTCTATAGTATTAGCTCTATGGTCTTGTTGTGCTTTGTCAATTTTTTTTTTTAAAATATGTAATGCGCTTTGGGATGAATGTTTACTTTTATGGAAAGCGCACTATAAATGCTTTATATTATTATTATTATAACAAATTCCAAAATATCTTTTTGCAAGATTTTCTCAAAAGTGACAACAACAAAAAAGGGCCAGCACCATGACGAGGAGGTGACTGTGACTGACTGTGACTTACGGAAAGGAATGCATGGACCAAATCAGCCTTGACTTGGGAGAAAGACTTTTCCCTGACCATCACAAAGTGGTGCTCCTGCTCCATCCCCATCAGGCCCCCGAACCACGAACGCTTCGCCAGCCTGGGGAGGAGAGATGGAGAGAATACAAAAAAAAAAAAAATTAATATATGAAACAGATTAGTTCATACAAGTTCATACGAGTACATTATTCATATAATTTCATAGTTCATACACATTCACAGTTCATACAATACGTTCCTAGTTCCTAGGAGTTAAGAGTTCATAGTGTAAACGAGTTCATAGACGAAAAAAAGGAAATAGTGTAACGTGGAAACAATGACCTCACGGACTTGTCACCGACTTTACTCTATAGTCAATCGTCAATGGTAGCCCATGGTTTCACTCGCCCGAAGCGTTCACTTTTAAATCTGTCTGCAGTGAACCTGGATCTGGATCTGCACACCACAGATACCAAGAATGGCTTTAAATTCAAAGCAGCGTTCCTTCTATCGATAGGACATTCTTTATTTTCAGATATCATTGAGGTTCAGGGCAGACCAGAATTGAACTACATAATATATAACCATCTCAGTCAGGTATACTGTTATGGCCAACTAAGTGGTTGAGGTGGAGGAAATCTTGGAAAGAGCGGCCAGTGAGATAGCAGATGTCTACACATTCCTAAATGATACATTTTTTACAGGACTTATCCACAGTATCCAACATGTTCTAAGTGCTTCACAATACCACAATTTGTCTCTGGCAGCACTTACTCAGGTGAAGACTCGGGAGTCATGTTGATCTCATCGGAGGTCGGAACTGTGGGAAGAAAGAAGAAAAGTTAATACATAAACTTTTAAACCATATAATGTGTCATAATTTATTGAAACGAGAAAAAAGGTAATTGACGACGAAACACGTATACTTATAAGAAAAGAAGTGTAAGGTTTATTATTTAGGATTAGATGTATTCGCTACATTAGTTAACAGTAGTTTAAGTTAAACCTAGAGGGCCTTCACATTGAAGCAATCCTGAATGTATGAGGTCAGTCTTGGCAGATTATGTTGATGTAATAACATAAAAATGACCTACATTATCGAAATACTGCAGGCTTAGGTTAATAAACTTAAAACTTCAATTCTTACCATCGAATATCATAATTTGTATGAACATATTATAACTGAATCATAATAAATAGAGATAACATTAACATAATTTATATAAGTTGTACGTTGTTGATGAATAGGGCCTATATATGTATAGTATGAATAAATATGTCATGATAAGTTATGAACGAAGAAATGAATAATCCCTTCCTGTAATCAATACAATAGTAAATAGTAATATATTATGTTTATTGTCCAATCATTAACAAATTTATTTTTCATCAACGTTTCCTAAACAAATTATTTTTTAAATGAATATTACATTAACAGATGACATGAGTTTTACATCATTAAAAAAAAGTTCAAATAATTAATAAATAAAATAATCAAAACCCAATTACCAAGGATTTCAAAGCACCACATACAATTCTACAAAAGGTTGACAGGTTGGTAAAACATAAAAAGTTGTTTAAGAATTAAAATATTCATAGAAAGAATAAGCACCCTTTCTTGGTTCAGTACTCATAATGGGAGTGAACTCTTTTTCCAAAATGATGGAATAACCAAAATGAGTGCTTATCATGATGAAGAGATATCTCTCTATATATTATAGACTTGCTGGTTTACACAAGAAGAAGGCATTTTGACTGGCATTCGTGTCCATTGACATCATTTCGGATTGGCCGGCTACGGCTATTCGATCATCCTTAAGTAGGAATAGCAAATAATATGAACTATTTTGGAATTCCGGTTGAAAGAGGAAGGGTAATGATGAATCGGGTGCTGGCCATACTTAGGTGCATTCAGAATACAGTAGGATGAGATGAGTGCGTTATTAGTACCTACGACAACGACACCGCTAGGGGTTGGTGGGACAAAGACTAGAACAGAAAGGATCACGTCTACGAACACAATGGTATAATTAATAATAGACGAATCCAGTGTTGACATAAAACAAAACTATTCAATTATGTTGCAAGTTTTTCTTTACCATTTGTCAAAAATTTAATGCATTCAATTCAATATCAATACTGAACAGTTTTTCTTACGATAATTATTAATACAGGTAATATCAGTAGGTAGGCCTAATCTGTATTTGTCGCATAAAATACTCATGGTGGATGGAGAGAGAGATAGAGAGTGAGTGAAACACATCCAAAACTATTACATAATCATAGAAATGTAATGGCAACAATTTTCATTTCCAACTTCCCCCAATATCTACAAGGAAAAATCTCAAAGGAAAAGAAATAAAGTACAGAGTTGTTGCCCCTGCTTAATCACAACATGATTTACTTGTGCCTTTTACAATTTATATCTAGAACTAATTCTTTCTCTTCGTCGAAAAAGGGTTGATGCTATTTAGCAGAGGCTTCTATTAAACGAAGTGCAATTAAACAGGGTCAACCTT
The DNA here is from genome assembly GCA_032358575.1 of Dendronotus rufus. Classification (NCBI taxonomy): domain Eukaryota; kingdom Metazoa; phylum Mollusca; class Gastropoda; order Nudibranchia; family Dendronotidae; genus Dendronotus; species Dendronotus rufus. The sequence continues at coordinate 2,819 of JAULCB010249976.1, forward strand.
GCTGTGCATGAGTGAGAAATGAGAAATAACATGAAAAACAATGAGGCAATGAGGTAAGGTTTGGGAAGAAAGTAGGTACATACGAACCAAATAACAAAACCAATGGATCAGTCTGATTATTATCGACTATAATATGAGTGGCCTTATAATAATATAGGCTTCATGTATTTATTGGTCGTTGAGATACATAATATGTAGCCTCAAAAAGCACCCGTAACAATAATATAAAAAGTGGTTTAGTTGGTAAGTTGCAAACTCGATACATTACATAATATGTCAGGTGAAAGTTAAGGAGGATTACTAATATACAGAATCTTCGAAAGTGTACGAACTGTGTATGTCAATGAATGAAATACATTTCAATGCTGCAACTTGTTGGTTATAAAATGGTACAGACCAGGGTGGGGGGTTGTAGACATGGGTGGTGGTTGGGGGGAGTTAGTGCTTCAACAGCTAGCGAGGGTGGACGGAGTGAGGGCTCGGAAAGCGAGAGAAGACATTATTAGTACCACACAGACTACATCAGTACATTATTATAAAAGGTTGTCTATTCTGTGATTAGTAAGTAGGTACCCCAACATTTCAGAGTTGAACAAAAAAGGGAAATAGTTTAGGTTTAGGTTTAGTATTGCAATTGCAATGTCGTCAAGATTCGACAGGGTTGGGGATGGAGGTGGAGTGCGAAGACCGTGCAAAGAAGGGAGCTCACCCAGAGGTAGATTGTCCGTTTCAAGAAGCTCTGTCTGGTAAACTGATCAATGTGGAGGAATAGAGGATAGGAAACAAGGTAAGCATGACGACACACACAAAGCCAGCTTTACGATCCCTAGTACTACTGGCTACGAAGCAGTTATGATTTTAGCTTTAGGTTCGGTTTAGCATTAATTAGAGTCATGTCTCTATAATCTTTAGCGAGAGCTCAATTGTGCGATTTGCTGTCCTGTACTAAGTAGTGTCCCTTTACCATAAAATAAGATTTGCTTTTTTAAAATCACAAACTTTAGGTGTAGTTGTCAATCTTCTTTCTCTTATCGTTCTATTCATAGCTGTTTGTTATAAGAATTGTACCAAAACAAGTATAAGAATAAGAACCTAAAAATATGATTGAAATTTGAATTTCAAATTTGTCAAACCTTATTTTGTCAATAAATTGATTTCTCCATAGAAACAGAAATATTTTCAATAACGATATCGCAATAAATATTTAGTTCTATAAGAAATTAAGACTTAGCGACAAAAATATTATGTTCAATGACAATACATTGGTTGTCTAATATATCAAGAACAAGCAGAGGAATCCAAGACTCAGAGATAATATAATATTATGCCAGGCATTCAATCAGCCCAATACAAACTACCTGGTAGGATAGGTAGGTAGGTAGGTAAGTAGTTAGGTACTCACAGACATGACACACAGGTAAGATGCTCAAGAGACGTGCATGGTTAGTTAGGAGGATGGTCATCGTTAGATTCAAATTACTACAAAGTGGACGCAATCGCCCTTCGGAAACCGGAAGAAGTCGAAGAAGACGAAGACAAAGAAAAAGAAGACGAAGAAGAAGAAGAAGATGATGAAGTGAAATCAGAAGCTGACACAACTTAGAATGTATTGAAGCATCAAACAGTCGATAAAGACCAATGATTGTTAGAACACACTTCAAAACATGGTAATGTCATATCTACTTCATGTCAATGTCATACGTGGAAGTAAAATCCAAAATCAGTTCAAATACAATTTGTGGAAGCTTCTCAACTCAACGAAGGCGGAATGATACAGGTACTGTGCGATAATTCTATATTTCCAAAGTAAAACACTTCTTTGTAGGTAAACGGTTATTACAGGTAAGGTCAGAGTGGAAATACTAACTGTGGTAAATTTACCAAAATGAGTCTGCCATATATTATGTTGTGAAAAATGAATTATATATATATATATACAATTGAATGCAAACATGATAGTATTTTAAAATAAATGGATTGATAATGATGATATTACCAATCCAATTATCAAATTAGTTATGAAGATACATCCAAAGGTGAGGAAATGAGGATGAAGAACAGGGTGTGGTGGAAATCAGTGTCAAATCATTTTTAGTCTTAGATCCAACAATAACTAACAGAGTCCGTAACAAATAGAAATATATACGAAAGTACTTACAGTGCATCTCGGAATATAACGAAATCAAAGTTGCCAACCCTATTAAATAATAATATGTTGCGGAAGTCCCTTTGTTTACATCGTTACATTGTATTTCCTCAAAATAAGATATTATTATTATTATTATTTAAAAAACATGTCTGTCCTGTCCTAGATGTCTATGAATTAACTTTTTATGCCAGTGACAAATAATTGTGGTATTGTGTGAAGGACTTACAGTATGAGAATACAGTGGGTAAGCTCTATATATAGATATTATCATTTAATTTTGATTAAGTTTTTATTTTCTTTTCCTTTCTGGTTTGTCACAACTAAACTGATTCACCAGAGAGTGAAGCAGATGGTGTGAAGACAATTTTTTTTATATTGAAAACATTACGGCTTCACTACGAGGCTATCGAGCAGAGAATACATTATTATCGTTGTAACTGAGGTTGCCCATTTTCTATGTCGTGAAACGTAGTATCCAATGCGATTAGACTTTTTTTCCTTTATAAGAAAATCAAACAAGGGATTCTGAAGTTCTTTGTTATATTGGAGGTTTTGTAACATCGGCGGTTCGTTATATCCGAGGTGTACTGTTCGAAAAAGAAAAAAATACACATTTTATTTCATCAGTATAGAAGAAAGTTCATGTAAAAGAAAACATGACATTTTCACAGATTGGAACAAACTGAAGACCAAAAGATGAAACGAAGAAATATAAGAAAAAAAGATAGATATGTCGTCACCAACAGATTGATGAGCATTTTTTGTTATGCTAAATGAATTCATGAGGGAAAAGGAAAGTTGTAGAAACTAAGGCAAATTATCAATGGTGAGATATTAATAATGTTATGAGACAGCATGCTTTCAACAAATCGTGTTGGAATGAAATGCAGACTGGATAACATAATGTAGAACAATGTACAGATAATAATATAATCTTTTTATTACCATTAATTCTTTGACACCCACATCTTTTGGATCTAGAATGTCAGTAAGAAATGTTTTTTGTTCTAATTTTTTAACTTTCTATAATAATAATATGTTTTAAGTATCAATGAACAGGAGAATAATCGAAATATGGACAGAGTCAGTGGTAACGCGGGATTGAACTTTCTTGCAGTGAGACAAATTACAGTTACAACTAAATGTCGACTTATCATTTTACGGTGGTCAAAGAGTTCATCAAGTTTAAACAAAATTGTTTTGCGGGTGTCAAAGAGTTAAAGGTAAAGAAAAAAACCTCTCAGTTTAGCATTGGTTAGCAAAATTGTTATTGAGGAAAAAGAATGGGATGAAGAATAACTAACAGTCACATGGTAAGGAATGGAAACAATTTAAACGTTGTCGACATGCTCTGATAAAGAGGTTTGACCATGAAGAAAGTATTATGAAATTCAGAAAGAGGAAATGAAACGACCGAATGGAGAGTGGAAGATGGGTGTGGCTTAAGGAGGAAGAGGAGGTCCTATGAGGTGCATGGTCAGATTGTCCGTGCGAGGAGACATGCAGCAACGGGCCATCATGCATTTCACCTTCACCTTGTACATGGCGTCGATGGAAGCGAGGCGAACCCAACACGCTGTTTCTCATGGAGAGGAACTCTCTCTCCCTCGCTGCTACTGCTGCCGCCGCTGTAGCTGTTGCTGAAGCCGTAGTGGCGGTGTTGGTGGTGGTGTTGTTGTTACCGCTGCTACTGGGATGGTGGTTGGTGTGGGACGAACCACTACCACTTCCGGCACTACCACCACCACCGCTAGTGGGGCTAGTAGGAGGAAAGAAATGGTGAGCATTGCCACCACCCTTGACGTTGATGTAATCTCTCGTTTCTCGCGGGGAGAGATGAGGGGTGACTTGCCCTGACGACGAAGAGGTAGAATGAGATCGATGCCCTGCTGATGCTGATGCTGCTGTTGCTGACGGTGATGACGATGGTGGTGATGATGGAAACGAGAATTGCTGGTTGTCTGCTGGACGATAGATGTCAAGCGGATTGATGGTGGTAGTGTTGGTGTTGGTGGTGGTGCCGGTTTTGCTGCCGTGAGTCGTGGAGGAGGTATACCCGTGGTTGCTGCGAAGTCGCAGGTTTGGAGACGGAGGAGGTGACAGAAGATCTCGATTTTGATTGGCTCGCGATCCGATGCTGAATACGTCACCGCGTCTTGACGATGATGATGGCGTGTTTCCGCCAGTGCCATTTTTCTGCGTTGTCGTTGATCCGTTGATGTGGTGCTGGTGTCTACTTCCTGTTCCGTAATACTCTCCGTTGTCAGTCGCCGGTGGCGAAGTCTGACCGGGCGGATTCTTGTCGGAAGTGGCGAAGAAATGATGGTGATGTTGATGATGATGATGATGAGGATGAGCATGATGTTGATGGTGGTGGTGAGGATGTTGTCCCTGCGGTTGGTTAGCAGCAGCATTGGTAGCGGGTACATTGTGGTAACCGTGATGATGATGGTGATGGTGATGATGGTGGCCGCGGGTCTGCTGATTGGGACTCATCGCGGGGTCGAGGGTCATCATACAGGCCGATGCCTGCACCGTCTCACAGGGAGGCGAGATGGGGGGCGGCGGGGACAGGCCTGCAAAATTACTCAGGACGGGGATATCATGGCCGACACCGGAAGACGTACTACTAGTACAACTGGCCCCTGCAGTAGTTGCCCTACCGTGATTATTATTATTACCGCTACTACCATTATTACTATTATTACTGAGACAGCTTAAGCCGTTCTCTTCCTTATCTCTATCTCGATCTCTATCCTTATCTCTCTCCTTGTCCTTCCATCCTTCCCTACCTCTGTCCTCACCTTGCATCTTGCGCCGGTGGAAGCGGGGCGAGCCGAGGAAGCTGTTTTTGATGGTGTGGAGGCGCGACTTCCACGGGGTGCTCTGGATGGAGGGCGAGCCTGGGGGCGTGGCGGAGGGGCTGTGGGAGGGTGTGGAGCGGCCGGCGCGGGGCAACTTGGGACTGGAGAGGGGCGAGGTGTTGGGACTGGTGCTTAGGCTGGCCTTCCTTCTGGCAGAAATCAAGGGAGACGATTAATAAAATTCACATCAACTGGGTTATGGCACTTTGTGATATTTTGCTTTTAATGTCATTTTCATTTCATTGTTTTGTTTTGTAGTATAATATTGTTCTGTTAAGTGTTTAACATATACTAGATATGCATTGGAAAACATGAATAGATAATAATAATATCACAAATATAAAGAAAAGAAAAAAGAAGGGACGTAATCATTCTAAATATCATGCTTTGCATCAGTTATAAGTATCATAACTCTACTCTAGATATAAAGCCTTCGTCAAGCCTATTGTGATGAGCAGATCTGTCATTATAAGTGTTATTGAATTAGTTGTTGGTTAATCATTGGACGTGAGCGTCATGCATAATATGAATAACAACGTACACATATAGACACACATACACACACACACTCGCGCGCACACATACAAACACATACACACAAAACCCCACACATACAAACACATACAAACATACACATTTTCAGCTGTCATCAAAAAGGTGAGTATATTAATTAATGATGTCATGCTTTCAACTTCATCTCGTCAATGTGGAGTTAGTGAAGGTATGCGAGTGGATTAGTGTTAGTGTTAGTTATTTCGTTGTGTGGTCAACAAGCACTTAATTGATAGATATATAGACAGCCAGATAGAAAGAAACAGCCAAATAGACAGAGACAGACAGATAAACTGACACATGTAGATATTATGTAAAGACCAACTTAGTTTGATCGCCTTGATACAGACATAAGTCGGTCTAATTGTCTCCCCTGCTATTAGTAGCAAACTTTAGAGAGCTGTACTGATGAAGGCTATCAAGCTAGAAACAGGTACCTGTCTACAGATTCTCTCTCTATATATATATATCACAACCGTGAATTTGAGAGCTCTTTGCGCTCGACCTATTTGTCTCCCCTACTCTCCGGAGTGACTTATTGATAGCTGCATTGATGACGTGTAAACCCAGAAACAGGCCTGTCTGCAGATTCTAAATTATGCTTCTCAATTGAAAATTTAGTTAAGCACTCTTGGGCAATTGCCGAAAGAAAATTTAAAAGCGATATGTAATATGCAATTCTCATTCACAACTGTGGATTTGAGAACTCTTTGCGCTCAGTCTATTTGTCTCCCCTACTCTCCAGAGTGACTTATAGATAGCTGCACTGATGTTAACACAGAAACAGGCCTGTTTTCAGATTCTATATATATATATTATATAGACACAAAGATAGACAGATAGAAAGACAGATAGACACCCAGATAGACAGACAGAGGGATAGACACCCAGATAGACAGACATACAGATAGACACCAAGATAGACAGACAGAGGGATAGACACCCATATACATAGATAGACAGACAGACATATTGACAGATATATAGACACCCAGATAGACAGACAGATAGACAGATAGACACCCAGACAGATATTTAGACAGACAGACAGACACCCAGATAGACAGACAGACAGATAGACACCCAGATAGACAGACAGCCTACTTACGCTTGTTGGACTTTGAGAGCCCTCCTGGAGGCTACCGGGGACCCTTCACTAATGTTCCCTAGGGACAACCTGCATGCAATGGACCAGGAGGGGGGTCGGGTTAGGGGGGTATATGGCGTGGGGGTTAGGGGTTAGGGAGGTGTGGGGGAAGGGTTGGGGATATGTGGGGGAAGGGTTGGGGATATGTGGGGGAAGGGTTGGGGATATGTGGGGGTTAGGGTTTAGGTTGTTTAGTGTTGTGTGGGGTTAGGGGGATAGAGGGAGGAAGGGGTTTGGGTTGTGTATGTGTGTTGTGGGAGTGTGTGTGTGTGTTGTGTGGGAGTGTGTGTGTGTGTTGTGTGAGAGTGTGTGTGTGTTGTGTGGGAGTGTGTGTGTTGTGGGAGGGTTGTGTGTGTTGTGTGAGAGTGTGTGTGTGTGTTGTGTGGGAGTGTGTGTGTTGTGGGTGTGTTGTGTGTTGTGTGGGAGTGTGTGTGTTGTGTGGGAGTGTGTGTGTTGTGTGGGAGTGTGTGTGTGTTGTGTGGAAGTGTGTGTGTATGTTGTGTGGGAGTGTGTGTGTGTTGTGTGGGAGTGTGTGTGTGTTGTGTGGGAGTGTGTGTGTGTTGTGTGGGAATGTGTGTGTTGTGTGGGAGTGTGTGTGTGTGTGTGTTGTGTAGGATTGTGTGTGTTGTGTGGGAGTGGGGTTAGGGTCGTGTTGAGGGTTGTTTTGGGGTGAGGGAGGGGGGAAGGGAGGGAGGGAGGGAGGGAGGAAGGAAGGGAGGGAGGGAGGAAGGGAGGGAGGGGTGGTGGACCAGGGTTAGGGTTAGGATTGGTATTAGTATTATTATCATTTGTTTGGTTACGTACTTAATACTACTACTACTACTATTATTATCATCTTATTATTACAGCCCAAGCTTGAGAGTAGCTGGTACTGTATGTTGCTTCAAGCGTTAGTACGGGATCCTACTACTACTATTAACTATCAGAGTTAGTGTTATTGTTATAAAGATGTTATCAATTATCAGGATTTGTCGAGCCAAAGATCGCATGCAATGCAATACATCTAATTGGCAACCCTGATTAATATTCCGTGACTTGTTAATTGTTAGAGTTAGTTTCACTTCTATCGTGATTAAATTATATTATGACATTCCATACTGTTTTAGTTATTTGTGATTCAATAATAATTGATACCAGAAAACATTCCTTCCTGCTCAGTCTTAAATCATGGTGAATGAGGTAGATAGATGCAGCCCCAATAACCACCCTTGACATAAATAACACAGAGCTTGGAAATACTACGAATTAAGAACTACGGCAAACGGCAGATGATCAGCCCACTGTGCCAAATAAATGATATTATTATAATCTATAATAATAATAATATAGATACAATCACTATTTATTTACCTTGCTTGGCCGCTGAACTGAACAGCATCAACGCGTTTCCGTGGGGGATCCGCTGTTCCAGCCACAACAACGTTATTGGAGGGGGGAGAGACAATAAATCGGCATACAGTTTATGTCATATTATTCAAATCATTATGTGAAAGAGATAATAAATCGGCATACAGTTTATTATGTCATATTATTCAATTCATTACATGATTACGGTGCCATGACAACAGAATAGATAGTCATAATTTTCATCATAAAGATAATAATATAAATCTATGAAAAAATGAGACTAGATAAAAACGAGATCATTTATATAGCGCTTATCCACGGTCATCACCATGCTCTAAGTAAGCGCTTCACAATGCCACACTTATCCCCGGCGAAACATGTAACACATCGGACGAAACATGCAGCCTGTTAGGCGCGTATACAATTTTTCAGACATAGACAACGCCAGGGGGACCTCCGAATTTTACATCCGTCTCTGATAGGATGAGAATAATCGTGTAAAGAGTCTTTCCCAAGGACTCAACGTCGGCCGGGTCAAGACTCGAACCCTGGACCCTTCGATCTCAAGGCGGATACGCTGACCACTAGACTGCCGACGCCACATATGTATATAACAATAACAATATATTTTACAAGTCGTATAATGATCTGATTGGAAACAAAAGAGTGAGTGTCGACATAATAACTAGATCCAGGGCTGGATTATGGCCAATAGGGGCCCCTAAGAAAATAATGAATTTACACGGCTGTTGATTGATTTACTGGTCCCTAAGATAAAAAAGTTACGGGGCCCTAAACTAATTTGGCACCCAGCTCCACGCTCAGTTTTAAATGGATAATCAGGTAGATGCACCAAAAACCATCTTTGACAAAACACAGAGCTGAGAAATACTATGAATCAAGAACCAAGGCAAGCAGGTGATTAGCCCACTGTGCTAGTTTAAAAAAAAAAAAAAAAAAAAAAATAGGAAGTAGGAAAGTTTTGTCTACCAGATTCTGATCTATGGCGAATTTCAAGGTCATCCTCTACACTTGGGTTACGTAACTTCCTGTCCAGTAGCAAAAAATAGACCACCTTCTCTGTGTTGTGTCTGGTAGATAGGAGAAGATAGGGCAAAACAAAATGGCCAATTACAGTATAATTTGATTTAGAAAAATTATTTGTTTATGTAAAGAGAAGATCGAGAGTAGGTACAACATGTCTTACTTAGGCCATTCATAAAGATCTGGAGAGTAAGAGGACATTTTGAGATAAAAGATAAAAAAACAGAATTACGTAGATGTAGATTAGATGCTTAGAACCCACCAATCAATTCTTAGAAGACAAAGATACAAAGATAAGATCAAGAATTTGTCTTTATTGTCCCAAAGGGCACATTGTCGTTTTGGTTCGATTCCGCGCAAGATAGGCAATTAAGCTTCTTGCCCAAGAAAAAGAAAAAAAAAGTGCGGAAGTCCACCTTCGAGAGGACTTTGAACCCATTCACACATAGCAGAGACATGACGAGATTTAGATAGGTGGATTCTGAAATGCTCTCATTTAACTTAGATAGATTGATAGATACATATTAGAGAGAGAGCGAGAGAGGGAGAGAGAGAGAGAGAGAGAGAGAGAGAGAGAGAGAGAGAGAGAGAGAGAGAGAGAGA
>JAULCB010250087.1:0-12524 GCA_032358575.1 Dendronotus rufus
TGCATTACTCAGCTGCTAACCAAACAACTTTTTATGTCGCCTACTTCGTGTTGCCTCTCATTTAGATGTAAAAATGATAGAACCTACACTGCAGGCTTGGAAGTTCTAATTCAATTCAGTAAATCCTTAATTTTCCTCTAGGTAGGGCAGAAAAAGGGGATATAATGATGACGACTGTAAAGTAGCTGTATGATAATAGTCATGAGAAACAAAGGATGAAATTCAGCTGCTGGCTGGTCTGAAAGGATTTTTAATTCTATTTATAACACAAAGGAAGAAAAGTGATTAGATTTGATAGGATGGAATAATGGCGTTGAATTGCATGTTTGTTTTCCCATTGAGATTAATATAAACGATATTAGAGGGCCCGAGATTTGTTCGTTATATGAAGCAGGCTGTTTGTTGTGTGTCCAAGGATTGATTTACAGGGCTCTGGATCTGAATCTGCCAAATGTTCAAGACTATAATATATTTGGTTACAGACATTAAATGGCATGCTTTACATATTTTTACGTATGACTGTATTGATTAATAAAAGTGGACTAAAGGATAGTTGGTGGGTTCTACTTCCTGTTTCTTATCATTTAACTGAAACTTTCATCTTACTTCTACCTTAGCTTAATGACCTAACAAACAAAGAAAGGTGAAAACATATATAATGATGAAATCATTTGCGAGGCAACCTTTACGGAAATATTGACTATTCTACAATTGTAAACACTTGTCTTTCCGTATTATCAAATATCAGTTTTATTTAGAATCTAAAGTGGTTAAGATCTAATTCAAGTTTGACCTTTAACAGTCATTGCCATTTTACTAAAACGGGGGAAAGGGTATGACAATTTCTAAACAAATATTTAAATGCTATTTTTGTTTCACAATTACATCTCTTCAATTTGTATGTTGAGAAATCTTAGAAAAAGTCATCAGTTAATCCTTGATACTCCTCTAAGTAGGGCAGTTCTGATTTTAGACGTTAGGTTTATCATTGTGTAGCTGAAGGAGAGAATCTGTGAAATCTGAATTACATGAGAATGAGAATATCAAATTGACTTGTGATAAAGATTCCACAACCTGAAGGGTATACTGTCAATAATAGTGGTATACAGACGAGAGTTTAGATTTTCCAACAAAATGCTCTACTTTCTTTTTCTTTCTTTTTTGTAGGCAGAAAACACAAAATGAAGGGAATTTTATTTATGTTTAAGAAAGTTTAAGGTTGAATGTTATGATTGTTACACTTGGATTTGTCAAGAATTTGATAAATAATGTAGCCAGATTAGCTCACGCTCACTGTTCTCTTTGCATTCTTTCATGTTTTACAGTTATGAATTATCTCTTTTTTCTATGTTGATTATATGTATCAGCTGCCTTATTCAATTATGCATTTTGTCTCTTATACAAATTAACCGCTATCATCGCTTTGTTTTCATTTCAGAGAAAGGTAAGATCTTATTGCACATGTCTTGTGCAGTTGTTAAGCAAGTTTGTGTTTGTTTTATTTGTGGAATTTTTCATTTAGACCTTCACTCACTTTTTGTTGACATACACCGTTATCCCTCTAGATTCCCCCTTCTTCTCTCCCAGTCCTTTCCTTGCAGTTGGCTGAGTTTGTTTGGGACATATTATCATACACATGAAATTTGTAGTTTCTACAACAAAAAAAGAAGCATTTTGCACTATGGATTTAAGATGGCAGTTTGCTTAGTGCTGTAATAGACAAGTGTTCTCTCCAGAAAATGATGATGGTTATTTTTCTGCTTCACACTATGGAAACTGGGATAATCTCCAGCCCTATAAACCATAGGAAAAAGTAGTAGTAGCAGTATCAAGTAATATTTGACTTTTGAATAAGACCATCGCATTGAAGTGAAAATGATGATGCTGAGCAAAAAATAGTTTTGGTATTTTGGACTTTAAGCCACAAGAAAAAAAATAGACAGAAACCTCTTGATTGAAAGGAAGGAAAAAATTATAGTACATGGGGGAAGATAGTGTCCAGGAGGAAGGGTTGGTTTGATAACGTCAAAGAACGGACTGGATTTTTGTAGGGAAAGGAAAGGCTAGAGTAAAAGACAAACAGGAGTACACAGCTTTTTTAGTAGAAGTAGAAAGCCTTGAGTAAAGAAAAGAGTGGACAACCCTAGTTATTGAATAGATTAAATATGATGCAAGAGAAAGAATGGTCTGGTCTATCTATAGCTGACTGAAAAGCCCACACGTGAAAAAAAAAAAAAAAATCATTTCTGTAGATTGTTTTCAAACGGAGCATAGTCTACATAGTTTTGATTGTATGACAAACTAAATAAATCATGAAAATGTATGTATGTAGCAGGTGACTTGAAGCTCAGACTGTTAGTTAGTATCGTGTGGCTACATTAAGTCTTGTTGAATATAATAATTATGATGGAATCGTAAAGTAGCCCAATGCTTACTGCATGAATTGTAAAACAGGCCATGAACAAAATAAGAGAATGATATCTCACACTCACACAATCAGCTTTTGTTAGTAACACTTGATACTACTTGATGCAGTAGCTACATGGCATTTATTATGTGTAGATTGTATTGTAGTGCAACCCACAGCTAAATGATGATAGTATGCTCAATGCCCCTTTTTTCGCTATGGTAGCCTGTGAACTGTGGTCTCGGGTCTGGTGCTCTCTTTGGTTCCCTTGGTCGACCTCACCCCCTTTCCTTCATCTTGGTTCTTTTGGCCTTCTTGGTCTGGTTCTGTTCATTCTTTGTTTTTCTGTTTGTTCTTTTTTCTTTTTTGTTTGTCGGGTTTGTTTGTCGGTTTGTTTTGTTTTCATTGTTCTCATCTTCCTCTCACGTCTGTCTCTCTATCTCTCTCTCTCTCTCTGCCTCTCTGCCTCTTTCTATCTTTCTTGTATCTGAAAATGACCTTAAAGATAGGGATTAGATATGGAAAAGAAGATACTGAAGGCACGTATGCCTATCTACATATATACTTTAGTTTCTTCCAGAACATTCAAATGGAATAAGAATATTGTCTTCCTCCCCATCCAACTTTATTCTTTTTTCACTTGTTTCTTTGGACATTTGTTTTTCTTCTATTCTCTCATTGTCTTTTTATAATTTAATAAAAATTATTCCATTGGGTTTATTTCTTTTTGCTTTAAATACTGGGTCAGGGGTGCTGGACGAAATTTGATTACTTGTTTGTATAGGCAACAAACAAAAACCCAATAGCCTGGTGTTTATTCCTATTTCATTTCTTTGTGTTCTATTTCAAGTCTTCTACCCAATTTGTTTAGGTTCTTCTAAATCGTTTTGTGAAGCCTCTCTCTTATCTAATCGTGTTTTTAATCCTTTTTGCCCACAAAAGTTATCCACAGTTGAAAGTTTGGAACTTTATTTTTGATAATTTCTTTATGTACATCAAACACAATGTTCCTTGCACAAATTTTTGTGTGTGTCTTCATAACAGATATTTTGTTCTAAATTTTTATTTTTTTTCGATATCCTTACGTTTTAATGGATAATAGTTTTCAAACATTGTTTCAATTTTATTAACCTCGTGTTTGTTGACTGAAGTGGATTAAAGTGTGTGGGGAATGGATGCCATGCCTCGTGTTTACTGTGATTAAAGTGTGTGGGGAATGGATGCCATGCCTCGTGTTTACTGTAACTAATGACGCATGGTCTGCTGCAGTTGTTTGATTTGTTGGTGCCTAGCAACCCAGTGTGTGTGTGTGTGTGACGTGGGTAATATCATCATATAGTGGTGTCAATACCTCCAAGTCTGTGTGCATGTGTTGATGATGGTGACGATGATGAGGAGGAGGAGGAGGATGATGATGATGATGATGATGATGATGATGAACGTGTTGTTTTGTCATGCCTTTGGTAGGACCGAAAGTAATAATGATTTGCATGGTAGTCTAAACACATAGAAAAGTTGATACAAACGCTGTGGCAAACAAATGATGAAAGTTTCAGTGTTATATGTACAGATATAGGTTGTGAAAAACTATGCACAGAAACCTTTGATAGATAGATAAGATTAAATTGGTCAAAGTCTATTGTTCTGCCTGATGATGTTGAGACAATACACTAGTGCATGGGATTGATCGAGTGCAATTAGTATTTTTGTATTATTTTTTTTAAAGCATAAACACACAATAGTATTTTTTTAATTATGCAAACAAAGAGAGAAACTTGAACACATTCCTTAAAACATATTTGATGTGAAGTCTCAACGAGTCCGGGAAAAAAAAGACAATAGGAATGATATTTGATATGCACACAAACACAAATTATATTGAAGAATTTGGCATTTGACACCTTTGGAAATGAAAAAAAAAATTGGAAATCTGATTTTTATGTTTTAAGAAATGTTTGTTAAACTGTGAGAATATTGTATGTATGTCAATTTATTTGAATGATGCACATATTTCCAATGTTATAATTCTTAAACAATTTATTCATCCGTTGCTTTACAATTATGATCAATTAAATGTTTACAGAAAGTGACAGCGTGCCTACATGCAAATATAAAACTACTGATAATTACTTTTCAAAAGGGTTATGACTTGATTATTATCAACAATTCCTTTTTAGATAATTTGTTGAACATCTTTAAACTTTTAAATAGATAGGTTATTGCATTTATCATTTCTTAATACAAGTGATAACAATTGACTGACATAAATTGAGTGAACACACACAAGGATTCAGAAAATCCAAGTGGACGTGTCTACTTTGTTATTAATGATACTTCACTGACTTTACTGGGAACATTGTTCGCTCAAAATTTATCATGATTAGCCAAAGTACTATTTGTGACGAGTTTGCGTTGATTTTCCTCAGGTCACTTGTCCTTGGAAGGATTCCTGCGATTCCTGATGAGTGAAGACAACAATCTAATTCCGGCAGAGAAGCTGGATCTAAGCGAGGACATGGACCAGCCTCTGGCTCACTACTTCATCAACTCGTCTCACAACACATATCTCACAGGTATGGACTAGGAGGAGTTAGTTAGTTAGCCACTCCCTACCACATCATTTATAGACATACACATAGACACACACACCGCTTGGGAGGATGGCCTGTAGCAGGGGTGGCTTACGGCTTACTGGTTAGACTGTCAGTCGTGGGACCAAAAGTCCTGAGTATGAATCCTAGCCAGGTCCGGCATTGAGTCCTTGGGAAAGACTCTTTACATAATTGTCACAATTTGAATGGGAGCATGTCTAACTATAGGTAGAGAAACAACTTGTTAGTATAACGAAATTACAAAGCCCTCCATTTCTGGGACACGCATTACTGTAAAAGGGTGGGGCATCTTGTTTTGATTTGTTTTAACTCACCCTTTGCTTTTCTTTTCCCCAGCACTGTATGACCTCAAACATTACACTGTGTCGATGTACTCTATTTAAGCCAACAACCAAACAAACCAGTCATCAATCATCTATGTACCACCTGTATCATCTAGAAACACCTTTTTGCTCGTGTCTTGTTTCTTTCGTTATTTCATTAAGTTCAGTTTTGCGACGAACAAGTCTTATCTTCTTCTTCTCCTCCTCCTCGACCCCACCAGGCCACCAGTTCACCAGCAAGTCCGGGGTGGAGATGTACCACCAGGTCCTACTGAGCGGCTGTCGCTGCATCGAGTTGGATTGCTGGGACGGGAGGGATTCCGACATGGACCCCGTCATCACGCACGGCTACACCATGTGTACAGAAATTCTCTTTAAGGTGAGGGAGAGACCAGATGGGGTATTTTGAAGCGTTTAGAGCTAAAGCACGGTGAAGACCGTGGATAAGCGCAATAAAAATGCTCCCCTTTTTTCAATTTAGTATAGAATATAAATATACATGCAGCTTGATACCGATAAGAAATTATTACGGATGCTTTGAGTTACCCACCAACTTTATTTCAAATGTTTCCTTGCCTCTCAAATTGTTGGTGTCCTATCTTTTCCCCAACTTAAACTATATGGCCAAAATTACATCAATATTCTTTCTTTAAACAAACTGACAGGCAAACAGATAACAGAAATTTGTGAAGTATCCCTGTCAGCTCATCTGAACAAATGCAGTCAGCTCTAGATTTTGGATCAAATTAATGTCAAAATCAGCGACAGATAGTTGCAACCTATGTTATATGTGTTTACAAAATTCAGATTTCTTTTTGGTGGAAGCAGTTGCCAAGACAAGTTTTATGATAAATGAACTCGTATTCATAGAGACACCTTGTTTCTAGGATGTCCCTGCCTGTAAGATCCAGTTTGATTTATCGTTCCTTTTTGTTTTCTTGTACAGGATGTGATAGAGGCCATTGCTCAGAGTGCTTTTAAAACATCCGAGTACCCTGTGATTTTGTCTTTTGAAAACCATTGCAGGTAAAAATATCTGAAACTTTTTGTAGTAATTCCACTTTATCAATTATGATTATGATCTGGGAAGCCAATTAATTTCACCGTTTTTATTTAATCTCTTAATCTGAACTACTTTAGTTGGGTTTTTTCATGTAAATATCTTAGTAAAGAAAATCAGGAAATAACTGAAAGTACTATTGAATAATTTATTCAAAGTAAGAATATATCTTTCTTTCTTGATCAATTTACCCTTTGTACCTTTCGGTGTAAGGTTAGAATATATATAGATAAGATATAAGGGATTATTTTGCTAGACAACTTTTAAAAGATAGAAATGTTATTGTTTTTTGGATAGAGATAATTCATATTTGTCAAAACAATATATTATACTGGGTTTGTTTGGTTTTTTTTTTAAATCATTATCTTCATCTTTTATCTTATATTTATTCACTTTTCCATTTTCCTATTTCTGGCAGCCCAAAGCAGCAAGCCAAGATGGCCAATTACTGTCGGACTATTTTTGGAGACATGTTGTTGATCAACAACTTAGAAAGCAACCCTGTAAGTAACAGAAGAAAACTGTGTAACTGCGTTTGACAGTGATTATCATTCTCCTTTAAAGTGGGCTACAAATCTAACGTGTCAGAACTAGGATGGCTTCAACACCCTGCCCAGGGGTCATGAGGTCACCACAGGTTCTAAATTTGACCCCTGCCCCATGGCCCAGTCATCCCATCTCCTTTTTTATGATGTTGGACAAACGAATGTGTGCAGTTTGTTTTCTGTCAGGTTCCTTTTACATGCTAAGGATTTTTGTCAGACATTTATTTTGAAAAGCCTCTAGTCCTAGCCTCTTGCAATATTTGCAGTTGTTTTGACTCTGTTTTAGCTATATAAATGCGGTGGTTTATTTCCATTTATACAGTTGAAACCAGACGTTCATTTGCCCAGTCCCAATCAGATGAAACGAAAGATCATTGTCAAGAATAAAAAGAAACATTTCCATCGAGGTGAGTCTGGCTGCTGCGGTATCCAATGATAACGACAAAAAGGAAGGAAGGAAGGTTGTAAATCAAAATGAACAAACAAACTGTATCCAAAATGGCATAGTTTTCCTATTGTAAGCTTCATCTTCCTGTCAGTTGTTGTGTCAATGTTGTTTGTGTGGTGAGTAGATCTGGAATTAATGACATACTTATCATATACAAGGACTGTCCCAAAATTAACCGAAAAATCACCATATATCTAAAAAATCATTCAACATTTTTTAAGTCTGCAAACACAAATTTGTTGCACATCCAAATCCCGAATTCAGAGTGCAATTTCAAGTGCACCATTCATGTCACAGATTTCTGACAGCACAACAAAGATGGTAACCCGCATAGAGGAATGGTAACAGGCAGCTGTCGTTCGATATCTCTTCATACAAAAGGGTCAAAACTTTCCAAATTCATGCAGAACTTGGAGCTTATTCAAGGATATTTATGAAGTACCGAAGCAGTTGATAACCAACCACAAGACGCCACGTGTTGACGTGTGCACGAATCTGCTGAGGCGATACAGACACAATGGCAAAGACAGCAGGGGAGCTATTGGTGATTTTCAAAGGGTCAATGGGAGCTTTCTCCAACACACTATTCCAGGTGATGAGACGTGGCTGCATCACACCACCCCAGAGATAGATGAGATCCAATGACATGGGGAGCACACTTCGTCACAACCAACCAAAAAGTTCAGTTTCACCCACCTGCAAAAAAGTTAATTTCTAGGGATGTAGTGAAAGGTGTTCTCATTGTGGCCATCTTAGTCCTACCCCCAGGGCAGATCATCAATGCCGCCACAGATGGTGATGACCTTGTGGAAGATGCGAAAGATGTTGCTTCAATCGCTTGACGAGACTTTCTTTAGGAAGGATACCGATTCCTATGTGTCAATCATCATGGGGACTATATTGAAAAATAGCTCGAATACTTTGGTAGTTGATGAGTTAGTTTCATCTGAATGGTAATGAAATTGTTCATTCTGTGGCCATTTTCCGGTTAATTTTGGGACAACCCTCGTACTTCGGGCTGCACATATTTGTCGAACTTAATAACAGGACACCAAAAAAATGTGATCTGAAGAACACATGGAAAAACACAAAGGAAACAAACATTCAGATTGGCTCTATCTTTAATAATGTCAAACAAGTATCCATTGAAGTACTCCATGCTTTTTTGTTTTTAAAATTTGAGAGTTCCATGAATACATGATATATTATACTACGCGTTCGACAAATAATATGCAGCATTGTACAATAAATGATAAAGTTTTAGTTTTTTGTGCATGGTAAGGTTACCAAAGAGTGGACCACAGCCACATTGAAGGCAGTGGACTATGAACTCTGGGGTGGACCTTTACTACTTTACTTTTCCTGTTTGAGAATGTTCAGTGCATTTGTTTACACTTTAAGATTTTGTCCTGAAGCATGGTATTGTTTGTAGATTTACTTGTGGAGTAATTGTTTAATTTGACTTATACGAGTTCGTACTTACTTCTGAAAATAGTTCTTTCCCTGCATGCGAGTGATTTGTTTTATTAGTGAACGTAGAAACATTGTTAGAGGAAAGATTATTTCAGATAAGTCCAGAAACAAAAGTCTTTGTGTTGAAATTAAAAAGAGTAATCAAAGAAGAAGAAGAAAATGATGATGATTGTGATATATTTTGTAGATCCTGTCCCTTTGTGTCGTGCGTTGCCGTGTGAAGCATGTTTCGTGCATTGGTGGTGTAGAACACAGAATCTGTTGACTGTATTGTAAAAAAGAAAGTAGAAAACACGAACAATGATAGTATTGAGAGGTGGCTTTGTTTACGCCCACACACACACACGTGCACATATACACGCTCTCACAGCTATGCTGTCACTGCATGGCCAAATGTACTGCGGGATGATTGATCCGCCATGCTGCTTGTAACACCGGCCTGTGTCTGTTGCCACCACTCTACCGGGCATGCTGTCCGTGGTTGGGATTGTGATCAGACAAGGATTGAAACATACGGCAAGCTCGACCGACCTGTAAATAAATAGATAAATGAGAGCATTTCCATAGCGCTTATTCTTCACCATATTCTAAGCGCTTCACAATATCACATTTGTCCCTAGCAGACCACAAACATATTATAACATGTTAAAAGATAAGACAACCATGTTCATAATTGAGTCTGGTCTCCAAGTATGATTAGCATTCGAGAAGAAAATATATTTTTTAAACTAGTTAGTGGTCAGCAAGCAGTGAAGGATGCAGGGGATCGTTTCTTTAGTCGATACAATTGACTAAAAAGTAGTCTGTTAGTTCAATTGAAAATTGTGCGTGCTTGCTGTAGTTTGTGTGTCCATGATCTGACTCTGTGTTAGCCTGAACGTAATGTGTTGTCTAATCCTATTCCTGTGTTGATGTAGTCATGTGACTTTTGCATATTTGATATCTGTTCTAGAAAAAACGTCTAGGAAGAACAGAGGTAAGCATGCTTTTCTTTTCCTCCCTAATGTCTTAAAATAATTCCTTTTTTTTAATAGGAATTTCTTATTAGAATACCTAATGATGCTTTAAAAAAGATTGAAATAAGAAAAATTATTTTACTTATTTGATAAGCATTTCTATAATATATATAGAGGGGATAGGCTTTTTTGTTTTTCTATGTGTAGAACTACAATAAATGAAGTTTCTTTAAAAACAACTTTTGATCAAATATAAGAAACATACTGTTGCGTATGCTTATGGCCTGTAATTTTCTGTTTAAAAAGTCGAAAGAGAAAAATCAGTCATTAATTATTTTAAATCTTTTTTTAAATGTACCAAAATCCCGGAAAGTTGTTAGTGTTAGGGTTTACTTTATCTATTCTCTATTTCCTATTGTCTGGCTGAGAAATGGGTGCCTTTATGACCATATTACTATGTTTCTGGTGACGGGTTGATAGGAAGAAGATCTAGAGGTGTTTTCATTGCATGAACCTGCACTCCTTTATCATTTTACAATTGTTATGGAACTATTTCCAAACTCAATATCTATATTATACTTATACTGACGGTAGATGTATGATAATGAACGTCTTGGTCACCATTCACATTGAACCACCCTCTAAATATCTTAATTACTTTGTACCGAATAGCATCTTGTTCAGCATACGAGTGTATATTATTACTACCTTTTTCAGACTATAGTTTTCACTCTTTTCATCTATAAACATTTACAATGGACAAAAGGATAGATAGATAAAGCAAGAATTTTTTTTTCTACTTCCCTTTTTTTTTTTTTATTCTTACATGAACTAAAAGTGTACAGCTTTCACTTTGATGCTGATCTTTTTTTTTACATTTTTGTATTTTGTTCATTGTTTATGTACCATCCTTGTTTTGTGCACTTTACAGCCAAAAAGAAAGGTAAAAAGGATGAGTGAGAGATTTAATTTGTTCTTGCCTACCTCAACAGATGAAACGTGTGCCAACATTTTACCATTCTCACCTTTCTCTTTAGCACTCATCGACTATGAATAACTATGATCTTTTACTTTTAGAAAGCTTTTGTACATCATTATGGAGGTAAAATTTGAAATGCAATGTTAAGATAATGAAGGAATGAAATTGAAGCAAATGAAATACTTAAATTACTAAAACTTGTATGTTGACCAGTTTTAAGGGCCAGTCAGAACTTTGAACATGAAAGTTACAAACTTAAGAAAACCTTTTGAAATTTAAAACTTGAAAAATTTGATAGAACAGATGCCTTTAGCGTCTATAATAGGCAACGTAAAAAGCTGGTTCAAAGAAAAAAAGAAATAAGTGGCCGGTGACAGTAGAGCTAAGGCAGGCATATTTTATGAGTGCTAAATGATTCTAGCCGAATTGAAGTAACCTGATTTGTTCATCTTTAATCCATCTAATGTTTATTTTGAAATATTACTATGTAGCCTATAACATTTGCATTAGTTATTGACAGTTTGAAGCGTTGCATTATGAACAATAATACAATGGTGATCAAATCAAGTTTTACCTACGATTAATATTTGCTTCTATTTATTTTTTCAATTTTGGAGACCGTTTTTCCAATTTGGTATAACTTCTAACAGTATTTTGGCAAACAGTAGACCTGTTGGCTGTTTATTTCACATATAGAAAAAAAAAGGAATTAACAATCTAGTTTTCACCATTAATGGATTAAGGCATAACATCTATCAAATAGATCTCATCTTTCCGAAGCGTTCCAAACCCTGATTCAATAATAACAAATGTATGCTGTACTTTCATGCCTTAATTAAAGGAACCTATTTAACTAACCCATATAAAAAACATTATTAAAGAAATAAAAGGGTGGGCGGAGGGGAAGTGTTGACTGTAGCCTGATAAACAATTACATATATATTTTCATGCATAACCTCAAACCTCACCACCTCCGATAATAAGTTTGTTGAAGCTTATTTATGTAATCGTATTATTGCTTGAAATGCCATTCAAATCTGCTGCACAAGTTTTCTTGTTTTGTTTTCCATGACAACTCGTACCCACAATCTAAAGCCATGACCTACTTTACTGCTGCCCTA
Organism: Dendronotus rufus; assembly: GCA_032358575.1. Lineage (NCBI taxonomy): Eukaryota > Metazoa > Mollusca > Gastropoda > Nudibranchia > Dendronotidae > Dendronotus > Dendronotus rufus. The sequence continues at coordinate 11,925 of JAULCB010250087.1, forward strand.
CTGTAGTGTGACCAATCCTGTTTGAGATGTCCCTAAAGTTGAATTATTTCTTACCTTTCTCTCTTGCTCAACTTAGATACGTATGATATATTATTATGTCTAGATAATTGGGGATAGACGTCTACTATTTTTTACATCAAAATAACATAACATAACTTTATTTTAAAGTTTTGTTTTTAGAAATTAGTTTTTTTCAGGTGTGCCAGCTAATCATAGGTATTCCTGGGATTTTAAAACTCTTAATTCTAAGTAAATTTGTATGGAAATAAGGCTAATTATTAAAAAGTCATTATTTTACAGAAGAAAGAAACTTTTAGAATAACTAAAGAACGTGATAAGAAGTAGTAATTTTCTACTGATTTTCTATTTCTAAAGTGAATTTGTAACTGTCAGAAGGTAAAGATAATTGACACATAGCTGATATGATGGACAACCTGCTTATCCTGTCATCTATAGCTCTTCCCAACTACTTTTGATCTCTCTCTCTCCTCAATTTCCCTATCCAACTCTCTCTCTCTCTGTATCTCTCTCTCTCTCTCTCTTTCTCTCTCTCTCTCTCTCTCTCTCTCTCTCTCTCTCTCTCTCTCTCTCTCTCTCTCT
>JAULCB010250198.1:1433-12523 GCA_032358575.1 Dendronotus rufus
GACATTAAATGAGAAAAAGACATTAAATGAGAAAGAGACATTAAATTAGAAATAGACATTAAATGAGAAAGAGAGTTCCGGAGTGAGGCATGCAATGCAAGACAAGACAGCATGCTGCTGCACCTCTTTAATTCTTCCTCCTTGATAAGTCGCAGAGTGGCGCTGTCCTTTTCTGTCACGTATGAGATTTGCTGTACAGGTCCTTCGGACTGGATATCGTAATGGCTGAAGGTGGTGGACCAATGGTAGTATACGTTACATTAGCACAGACAATTACATGTATACAATTTTATAGAATATGAGCATTTCTACATCATTTTTCATTATAAATATAAAGGGCTAAAAATAAATAACAGAAAAACAACAAATAACAGAATATGAAGTAATGGGAAGTAATGATATATTAATGAAAGCCTCGTAAATTAAAGTTTATTACCACAGTTTGAATAGAATGGTTTCAAAACAAAATAGATATATCTGTAGAAGGCACCGTTTCGGGTTTAGAACCCTCATCCGTACAGATTGTTTCCCTTTACCAATATAGATATAATGTGACAACGTTTATACAAGATAGTTGTAAAATATAAGAGTTGTTTATTTAAAATGAACCCACCCCCATCCCATCTTTAAAAAAAACAAAAACAAAAAAAAACTCCCCAAAACCCCCCAAATACAACCAACAAAATAAAGCAAAAACAACGATTAACAGAAAGCCCAACTAAATGAACAGCATGAATATAATAATATGATAGAAAAACTTAATCAGACGATTCCGATTAAGCGTTTCTGTGATAAATAGTACAGATCGCTTTTCTCTATTGAAATACTAACTCAGTAACAGTAAGCTTATCCTCAGCCTTCAAGACAAAGATGGATCAGTGAGTACAGTGTCTATATAATAATAATAATAAATCTTTATTGTCCATTTCTGGAAATTTGTCATTTGGTCACAATACTTCATATTCTTCAATACTTACGGAGAGACAACTTCGGGTCTTGCTGCTGGGGGTGGTGGAGCCTGTCTCTGAGTGGGCGCGGCCTCCCTACGCATCGGAGGCTGTGCAATGGGCTCCACGACTCGGGTCGGCTGTACGACCAGCTTGGCCTTGGTGGAGGCGGTGCCGGCCACATTGACGGCCGAACACTGGAACCAGGCTGAGTCAGACGGCACTGCGTTGTCAACGTACAGGGTGGACCGGCCTCCATCCGTCTTGATTCTAGCGGGGAGTTGGATGAAGAATGATCATTTATAATAGTAATAATAATATACATCTATTATATTGCACCATGCACCCCTCGTGTGTTGAGGGCTCTGGGCACATAACAATAACATTTGTACAACAAATTTATACAACAGACACAAAGATATTTAACACACAAATACACACACATTCACACATACACACACACACACACACACACACACACACACACACACACACACACACACACACATACACACACACACACACACACACACATAATATTATCATAATTATATTATAATCTTTATTGTCCATTCATAGGCAATTGTTTGTTTGGTGTAAATTGCTCCTATCAGATTTTTTGCATTTACATGCAGTACAGTTAAGTAACCCTAGTATTGACATTGTGCTAGTTTAATCAATTTCTAATTTCACGGGACTGGTAATGGTGGTTTTGATATTGAGAGTAGACGTATATCATCCGGACCCCCACCAACAGAAGCCCTCCCTCCCTCCCACTGCTGTTTACCTGTAGTCGAGCTCACTCAGCATGCGACCGTCCTTCTGCCAGCTCATCATGGGAATAGGAACTCCCGTCGCCTGGCTGGTCAAGGTCACTTGCTGTCCTTCAGAAACAGTGAAGTTCTGCATGCGGTCAATGAACCTTGGTGGCTGCATCTGTTCTTTTTCTGAAGATTGGAGATGGAGATGAAGAATGATAACAACATTGCTTTGATCTCTCTGCTCTATCGATATAGCGGGCAGTTTATTTGTTTGTCCATTATTTCTCTTTTCTTAATCATAGCGCATGATATCCCTAACTTGCGAGTCACAATGCATAGTGCTATGGGTATCGGTTACAAAGTAAGGAAGTAAAGTTATCCTAAAGTATTCTGTTCCTAGCCTAGAGTGAACTACATGTCCACCACTCACCCAGAACCTTGAGGTTGACCTCAAAGGAAGCTTGACCTCCTCTGTTCTTGGCCAGACAGGTATACTGACCACTGTCCTGCCTGGAGGCGGACATAATCAGCAGCGAGTTGATGCCGTCTTCATTGACCACAATCTGGAAACACAAATAAATACAAGGATTATTTCAAATTGGTGTGACATGTCGTGCACAATATATATGGACATTTAGTTAGTGCTGCAAAAAATGTAGACGACAGTTTGTTAAGATAATAGAAAAGAAATCAAAGACACAGATTGTTCTTTTAGACAAAAATTATTATCATATACTTACATTACAAGTAAGGTCTTTAATGAGTGGGTTTTACTTTTATTACCATTTACGCATTTCAAAGAGCACTTTGAAAACACGAACGAAAAAATTATTCCTTTGTCTCTTCTCTTTTTTCTTTTATACTGTTATATTATTATCTTCATAATTCATCCAAATTAACAATAACTATCCCAACGAATGCTATCATGTCAATTCTCCGACAGGTTAGTGCCTGATTGGTTTACCTTGTGGTTGTCGTCGTTGTGGACCTGGATTCCATTTCGGTACCAGAAGAGTTCCGGTGTGGGTCTTCCAGCCACCAGACATTCCAGTCTGACGGGGTTTCCCTCGCGGACCTCCATGTCTCCAGGCACTCTCTTGAACTCGGGGTCCGACACCGTCTCATAGACTCCGCCTTCACCTTCCGGTCTGGCTTGAGACCCTCGGATAGAATCCCTGCAAGGAATACGATTCAATAGGTATGACAACTACATACAATATATGAGGTTGGTTTTTTTCTTCGACAGCACACAAAGTTAAGCATTCATAACCCCTCCACCCAAAAATATAGAAAAAGCTATCATTATCATTAGGTCAAGGCAAATTGATTACCTTAAAATTGTAGAAATATATTAGAGTATTATCTTTCATCTTTAAAAATTATAAAATTTCAAAAATGCGCATAATTTAACCATGAGATGCACTAAAGGGGTCTACTAAAGGTGTTCAAGTGATTAGATACTCTTTACTTTTTAAGTAAGTCATTTTGAAATTTGCTTTTCTTTTTCATCAAAATGTATAATAACACCTTACTCCTTATATACTCCGTACTCAAGTTTTATAATGATAAAAAGCAAAAGGAAAGCACTCAAAAAATACACAATAGCCCTACAATAATTCTCCCCTGCTTTGCTCAAATTTGATCACAAATCCGAAGAAGGTGACATGCAAAATGAAACTGCAAACATCGTGAGGGTAAGAAAGATAAATTCAGAGAGAGGCTCAACTCAATTATGGACAGAGTGAAAATGGGTAGTGGGAGGAGGGGGGGGGGGGGGAGGTGCAGAGAGTAGGAGAGAATTGTGATTTATGGTATTGCATATTATGGTATTGGTATAAAAGTAGTTGGAAATAAAACAGTAATAGAAGTAGAAATAGATGAGCAATAGAGGAGGGGTGTGTGAATATCTGTTTTGTTTTTGAGAAAAGAAGGAATCTTAGATAATTGTTTTGTAAGAAATGAAAGCTATTGAGAGGATTGAAGGATGGGTAATATTTATGTGTGTATATGTGTGTGTGTATGTATGTGTCGGTGTGTGTGTGTGTTTGTATGTAGGAAAGGACTGAACTGTGAGGTTTATTTAACACTCAGCTTTTTTCTTCTTATTCGATCTGTCCATGACATATATAAATATGATATGATAGCAATCTATTAAAAATATTCCTAAACTAAAGACCCTCACCCCCCCCCCCTCCCCCCCTTTAAAAAAGAAAAACAAAAGAAGTAGAAAAAAAGAGAAATGAAAGTCTATGTAAACGAAGAAGCCAAACACAGCAAGCAGTTACCACCTGCACCCAATACCCACATCTCTAAACACCTGATGTCATTATTATAGCATTGCATGGATAAGCCAATAAAATCACAGCACAGCAGTGCGAGAAAGCCTGATTGGTGGGAGAGGTTAAAGTGGGAGTGGCTATGGGGGAGTTGAGGGGAGGAGATAAGGGGGAAAGAGGAAAGAAGGGGTTGTGGACAGTATTCATACTTAGACGAGGAGCGAGACTCTCTGTCCTTGGCTACTTCGGGGCCAGTCCTGGTGTAAAAACAAGCTTAATGATAAACAAGGTAGGTACCTCGGTGTGTTTACTCGGCCATTTGGAGTCGTAGGAGATAGTGGCCTTTTCAAATCAGATACTAGTTATGCATTTGTGTAAATAATGCATGCAAAGAGCATTCACCTTATGTACACACATCTAGCTCTATTCACCAGAAAATACACGACAAAAAAGGTGAAATATATATTTTCAAAATTTTTTTAATTTAAAAAACCTAAACAAAATAACAACAGAAAAAACCCCCCGGAAAACCTAAACAAAACAACAACAGAAAAAAGAACGGAAAGCCTAAAACAAACAACAGGAAAAAAGAATGGAAAACCTAAACAAAACAGCACCAGGAAAGCAGATAAAACAGCTATCAGCAATGATTCAATGATCATAGCCACAACATTCAAAGTCAGTGCGGAGACGAAAGAATTTTGCTTTTATTTAGGTAGATAATCCCTTCTTTGCTGTATCCAAGTCCTTGAGGAGATATGCATGCTGTTTGCTATCAAAGACTGCCACTCAAATCTACTTTGAATAGATTATATGCTGCTGTGATCATTCTGTCCCCATCTTATCAGTGTAGAATACCGCATCATCTGTCCCATTCAGTGTTATGCCCGAACCACTAGGTTACCCAACTGATTTCCGTTTTCCAAATTTGACATACCAGACACCAAAAGGTATAAAAGGTAAATGAGAAAGAAAGAAAGACGATATTGAAGATCACAAATTTTGTGAGTTTTTTTTTTCTTCTACTGATGATACCAAGTACACAAGATGTTGTTACATTCTATGTGGTAGTTCTAACTTATTGAAAATTACACATAAAGAAAAAGCACAAAAAAAGAGAGAAAAAGTTAAAACAAGACCCCCTTCATGCATGACAACAGTAAAACTGACTTATTTTCCTTCGTGATCAAAGCCGCACATTACAATACATACAAGTAGAAAAATAACTCTAGAAAAATAACTCTTGACAAGAATTCAAACAAGGCTGTAAGAAGGAAAAACAAATAAATATCTCTGTTATATCTAAGCCATTCCACTTGCGACGGATTCACGTACTGATTTGATTGATCTAGAACATGCTGTATCCTAATAGCCTAATATTCTAGTAAAAGCAAGAAAGCAACCGCACTATCCATCTTTTTTTACCTTCTGAGAATCATTTGAAGAGCCTCAGGGGAGACGAATGACGATTGGTCAATATTGCCTATGCTGTCCACAAACAGCTGACCAGAGCAGGTCGTCTTGCCCATTGAGTTGACGGCCAGAGCCGTGTAGTGACCGGTGTCTGAGGGCAGGCCTGACTTGATGCGAAGGGTGCAGTAGCCGTCAGGGCTGTACTTGATGTCACAGCGGTTGGAGCGCTTGATTCGCTTGCCGTCTTTGTACCAGGCAATCTGAAAATATATCAATGGATATAATATTATATCAATTGACTCGTTTATATGATCAACATAAACAGCGTTATATTCTTGCACAAAGAGTAAAACAATGGAAGCAAGCTGCTCACCACATCCAAGGTCATAAGTACAAGAAGGTTCAAGAATGATTAGTTGAAAACTTTTAAAGCAAATCATTTCAACATTTGGCAACCATACAAAAAAAACAGTTTACATTTTGTCAAAACAAGTGCTCTTTTCGTTCAATGCCGTAATCAAATCTTTTGTTAATTCATTCTTTACAGATAAAGTTGGAAGCATCTAATGATTAGACAATATTATTACTCTTGTTTTACATTATCAACTGACCTTAGGTCTTGGTCTTCCTGTGACCTTGCAGACGAAGGTCACATCTGATCCTTCCATCAGACGGAAGTCTTTGAGAGGCTGCACAAACTGGGGAGGCTGGATCTGAGAGTCAGACACTCTCTCTTCTGGCTGGTCAGTGTCATATTCAGTCTCTGTCTCACTCTGAATACGAACTTTGCCCTCTCTATATTCTATCTCCTTCATCAAACGATCTTCAAAATGGGAGACAACAAACTCATGGGGTCCAGCCTACATGAAAAATACAAATACAGAATTAGTTTACTCTTTTCTTTACAATTTTTTATAAATTTTATAATCTGGTGCAAATGAATCATATTATTCTTTAATCACTTGACTATAACTACTTAATCTAATTTACCTTTGTTAAGAAACAAAACAAAAGACTCCTCCCCGAAATTAAAAAAAAAATACAAAAAACAAAAGAATATAATCTACGAAATTTTGATTTAGAGGAAATTAAATGATTTACATACTCAATCAAACATCACTTTATGCGTACATCAATAGAAAGATAAATATCAGTCCATGAAATCATCGACTACTTACGGAGTCTGTGCTCATACGCCTGTCCACACTCTTGGAGAGTTGTCTCTCCATGCGAGGAACGAAGAAAGGCTCCTGTTTCTCCACCTTGCATCCCTGTTGCTCCAGTATGAATCTCTCCACTGCAGATGGTTCTCTTTCCTTCACTGGCTCTTGCATGCGGGTCGCTGATGGATTGAATAGGCACAGAATAAGCAAGAGTAATAATATATGATAACCCCCCAAAGAAAACAACAACAAAGAAGCAAGAAACAAAACCAAACCAAAACCGTTATGTCTAAGAAATGAATGACAATACCAGCAATTCAAAAACTTTAATTGAATTGATTTCTAACAAATAACTTGATCAAATCCAAAACAAACAAAAAACCCAATCAAACTCTTTATACCATCTTGTTAATAATTTTAGCAGCAGTAAGTAAAAAGAAAAGGCTGCAATGGCCACCAACCTGTTTGCGTGACATCACAGGAAGTGGACACTTCCCCTGCCGGGTTCAAGGCCGTGCACGTGTAGGTGCCAGCGTCTTCAGGCTGCGCGTGGGAAATGAGTAGAGTACACTTGCCGGTGTGGTCGTCTATTGTGACTCGGTGTCTGAGGATGAAATCAAAACAAGAAAATGTATCTCTGTACTGCGTAAGGTATTGTCATAGATGGGTTTGCACTCGGTATCCCAGTAGACGATGCGGTGCTGCTTTGCAGCTAATGCATGTGTGGGTTATTTCGGTCTTCATTTGGAATTGAACACAAAGTGGCAATGTGCCCTTTTTTGGGGACAGTAAAGGAAACCTTAATTATCTTTATCTTAATACTCCCAGACTCACAAGCTTTACATCATTAATTATTCCTCACCAGGGCAATTTATTCGGAAGCCATCTCTTTCAGTACAGCATCCCCTGAAGCATGTTGTACTATTAGACTGGCAAAGGTGAAGAAACATTTTCTTGTAAAGATAATTTTCCAAAGAATTAACGTCAGACCTATCCAGGTTTTGAACCTCAGACATTTCAATCACAGAACGGACAGCCTGAGCCTGACTACTAGGGTATTAAAGCCACATACCCATAATGAGGCCAATTGGATTTGAACTAGGACCTCCTAGATATGGGTGAGAGCAGTATGATCACTTATTGACCAAGTTATAGTCAACTAGATGTTTAAAAAGAAGAGGCAGTACATTACAGAGAATAATAGGTACCAAACTTAAAAAGTGTTTCTCAGAGTTGTCTCACCTTGGCCCATCAAGGACGGGCAGGCCAGCCTTGCAGGTAAAGATGACCTGTGGGAACGGCTTGCCCAGCACCTTACACTCCAGCTGGAAGTTAGTGCCCTCCATCATCTGGACGTCCTTCAAGGGCAGAAGGAACGACGGAGGAATATGGGCACGGGGCGTCTGGGGGGCTGGAGACGGCGATGGCGTTGTCTTCTTCGGGGCGGCATAGGCGGGCACCAGTTTCTCCGGTTGTATCGGAGATGGCGGTACTTGCGGCCGTGGTGAGGATGGTGCCGGTGAAGGCGATGGTGCAGATTTCTTCGGTGGTGCATAGGATTGCGTAAGCTTCTCTGGTTGGATTGGTGCTGGCGGTGGTGGTGGTGGTTGTTGTTTTGGAGCCATTGCTGGTGGTGGTGCTGACTTTGGTAGAGGAGGTGGTGACATCACTTCCTCTGGTGTTGGTGGGCCGGCTAAGGAAGGAAGGTTTGGTGGTGAGGTTAATCATTGTAGTAGGGATAGTACACAGGATAACAACATTTTCTAAAATAATTATGATAATATCAAAAATGGTCCTAGTGATATAAAAACTAATGGTAACAATTTTAAAGTCAACAATGATGATGATAATGAATGATGATAATAATAATAATCTTTCTGTCTTGATCAATTTACCTTTTGTACCTTTTGGTGTAAGGCTAATAATAATAATAATAATGAATGGCATTTATAAAGCGTATTTTCACTTAGATGCTCAATGTGATGCACGATACAGTGGGCAAAGCTTTCATTAACATTCATGATAATGATGATGGCGATGAGGATTCTCATTTGGATTAAAAACTTTTAAAATGTAGAATCTCTCAGCCTCACCTTCGACAAAAAGTCTGGCCTCACAGCTCGTTGACCCGTCAGCATTGGCGGCAATGACCTTGAAGGTGCCGGTATCCTCTGGGAATATTTCCATAATGGTCAGTCTGTAGGTCTTGTTGCTGCGGGACAGCTCGTAATCGGGAGAGCTGAATATTTCCACTTCCTCTCTGTACCACTTGACGATTGGTTCAGGATGACCTTCTACAATGACCTCCAAAACCACTGGTTCACCTTGCTTGGCAAAAGTGTCTTGCAAAGGCTGTGTAAGAAGATAAAAGTGTAACAAATCGTTAAAGTGATGATAACTACATTTCATAATTATTCTAGAAATGCTTGAAGCCAAAATAAGTGTGTCAAAAATATCAAATCATATAGAAATAAAATTTACAAAACACAGAGAAAATAAAACTAGTTAAAGTTTTGAAAAAAAAGGTTTTGGATTTAGATTTTTCTCAATAAGAGTAAGAGAGAGCATTTTGGGAAATGACCATCTAACAAACCTTGGCGAAAGTCGGCTTCATTTTGTCCGTGACAAACGGCCGGCGTGGTGCAGTGTCGGGGGGCATGGGGACTGGTGGGGCACCAAACAGAGCCACCCTCTTCTCAAAGGGAGCCAACTCTGGCTCTCCCTCGACCTCCATCTCCAACTCCTCCTTGAATCTCTCCTCAGCAATGGAGGGAGAGAGTAGCGGGGAGTCTGGAGAGGCTGAGGAAACAAAATGGAGAAGCGTGGAGATCAAGTCCTTGGTGTTGGATAGCTAAACTCGTGGAACAGATTCATCCTTGGTTGCTGGTTCTCTTTTCATGGGTTTGTGAACAAAAATTGTGTAGATAAAGAAACCAGACACCCGTTGAAGCTTTAAGATAAGAAACACGAATAGAACTCATCAGGGATGCCCTCCAAACACCCTACCCTTTAAAACTAGTCTAAGTTGTTGTCTCAATGGACAATAATGGACTTCTTAACATTATCCAGTGGTTGGCCATACATACATAATATCATTTTTATAGCTTATGGTTAACTCTGCAGAAAAGAGAAACTGCAGATCACACAAAATTATTCTAAGTAATACTACGCGAGTGGCTGATAATGGACCAACCAAACGGCTACAGACTTAGGAGGAGCTAGCGGTGTGGAGGGACTCACGTTGTACGTAGAGATAGGCTTCTGTTGTCTCAGAACCCAAGGCATTGCTGGCAACGCATGAAAATTTCCCAGCATCCTCTGGGAAGGTCTCGCTGATGGTCAGACGGTAAACATTGTCATATCGGGAAAGTTCAAAGTCCGGGGATGAGGAAAGCTCCACGTCCTCCCTGTACCACTTGACGATTGGTTCAGGAATGCCCTCGACCTTGACCTCAAAGATTATCTTGTCTCCTTGCTGGGCTTCAATGCTGGATAGCGGCTGGAGATGATACGGGGGAGGGGAAGGAAGGGGAGGGGAAGGAAGAGGGGGGGGTGAATCAGAGGAGGAATTGAGGGATGATGAAATCAAAGGCAATTCTTATTCAAAAGAGATGTTAGCAAAAGATTTATATTATAAAGAGCTCGAAAAAGGTTTGTATCAAACATATGTATAAGATGGAAAGAACACCAATACAGTTTATGTCATACAGTGCTGGGAGAAAGTAAGACGACAGTTTTCAGTTGAAAGATAAGAAGTAGACAATAGTCGACTGGAACGCGTTGCCTGATAGGATCGTCACCAGCTCGACCCCCGCTGTCTTCAGGAGGGAAACACGGAGGCACTTTGGTGAAGAAGATAGTGCCACCCGGGGCGGGATACTCAATTGAGGTGGAGCCCTGTACCGAACCAGAACCAGAACCACTAGAAGAAAAGATGTTAACCTACGAAATAAGTAGTGATTAGAAAAGACTTAAGGAGAGAAAGCAAAAATTAATTTAGAAACTGAAATGAAATGTGAAATGAAATGAAACAGCCTATTCAGAGAAAGACCACTGTTTTTTCTCCCAAACAACGGATGAGGTCCATCTGCACAGACTCTTGATGGTGAAGCTAGGATGTATTCAATTGCCATTCCCTTCTTACCTTGGAGAAATGAGGTTTCTTCTTCTCTGTCACAATAGCAGGAGGCGGTCTTTTCACTGGCTTGAGAGCAGGAGGGGGAGGGGCCTTCTGAGGTGGCTCCACCCTCTTGTGGAAAAGGGGCTGTTCCTGAGGCACCTCAACCCTCTTTTGGAAAAGGGGCTGTTCCTGAGGCACCTCCACCCTCTTTTGGAAAAGGGGCTGTTCCTGAGGCACCTCAACCCTCTTGTGGAAAAGAGGAAGTTCCTGAGGCTGCCTGTCAATCTGCATGTCAACTTCATCTCTGTAGATGGGCTGTTGTAGTGCAGGGGGTGGGGGCTGACTGGGCAGGGGTGGGGCTGTGCCTGGAAGGCAATTGGATACAATGATTGTTAGCACTTTCATTTATG
>JAULCB010250420.1:0-12519 GCA_032358575.1 Dendronotus rufus
AACAACTTTTTATATCGCCAACTTTGTGTTGCCTCTCATTTAGAAGTAAAAATGAGAGAACCTACACTGCAGGCTTGCAGGGTTAAAGTGCCATATTAAAATAAAATTATAATTCAAACGAATACATACTGTTTCTCTCTCTGGCCTCTTTGGATTTCTTGAATGAAGGGTATTCAAACCATCTACCACGACATCAAAGGGTCCAAATTTATCCACAAACTTGATGAAATTGTTCACTTCTTCTGGGGATGTCTTATAGAAAATGTTGTCGCTGACAATCACTTGATCCAAGAAAGCAGTCTGAATAGCTTTGAATTCTTCATCGGTGATATGAAGTCTTGGAAAACCATGTCCACATTGAGAGCATTTCCCACTAATTTGAATTAAAAAGAAAAGAAGAAAACAAAAGACGTCAATAATTATAAAAGAAATAAAGATGATGATAAATTGGTGCTGTGTCAATTATCAGCCAAAAATACTTATTTTTGTCCTCCTATTGATAAAACAATAAGAATATTGAAGTCCATTCTTTATCAGATATTGAGAATGAATACTAGTAGCATTGACTTTAAATAAAACTGCTATTGATATAATAATAATAATGGATAGCATTTATATAGAGCATATCTCCACATTAGTGCTATGAATTCAAATTCTGTTATGCCATGTTTCACTAGATTTGTCAAATCGCTACATGATAAAGTAACAATGTAATTTAACTCACTTTTTATAATTGACAAAGCCAAAGGATCCCAGCCACTCTCCTGGTTCAGATCTGGTGGGAGAGGAATAATTCTAGCTTTGACAAGACAGTAAATAATAAATAGGAAAATAAATCCAAATCCAAATTATTCTTACATGATTATTTAAAAACAAATAGTTGTAGTCAGAATTGTGGGACAAACTGACAAGCTATAAAAAACAACCCCAAAGCCTTGAGGCGGCTATGACTATGACGTAGATTCTTTTATCAGGCCCAGTTTGTTATCTAAGTATTATAAGCTCTGCTGATTTTTTTACCATTAAAAGTTAACAATATCGTTATAGACACGAATATGGGAACAATGTGTTATTTTACATGAATGTGGTCTCTACCTTTGGAATGTTTCTACCACTTCGTCCAACTGACTCTTCACAAGGGACAGACTGTGCTTTTGCATGAAGTCAAGAAACATCTGGAAACCTTCTTGATTGTTTGTTTTCACAGCAGTGTCAATGATCTGATGAAATAAACTGTATATTACTTAATGAAAAAAACAACAACAATAAATTGCATTATGTAAAAAGGAACATAGACTCTATCCATATTTCAGATTTACATTCTAACTTCTAGTAACGAAAAGCAAGAACTAGATGAACATTTTATTTCAGAAGCTTTGTTATATTTCATCTCCTCGACTCAAATGCAAACATCAAAAATAAAAAACGAACTCACTGCTGCTGCGTATGGAACAAGTTGAGAAGAACCACCGTCTTCCTCAAACTGTTGAAGAACAAACGTGCACAATTCATTGTCACAGTTGCGCATGGCACCCATCAAGATGTTTCTCAGCAATGAAAGCCCAGGGGGACTCGTCAGTCTGCTGATCTCGAGCAGATTGATGCATTCTTTGTAGAACTTAGTATTACTCAGTCCTTCCACTACAACCTGTTAGAGGAAATAGTGTCAAAATAAGTTAGAATAATATGAACATTACTTTGGTGCGGGTAAAATAGCAGAACAATAGCACATGAATAATAAATACAAAGCCAAGTTTTCTTTCAAAAGGGTATGAGTAAGAGAAAGAGGTTGCAAGACGTTCTGACAGCAATTTTGGGACAGCTATATCGTAATTTTTGACTATTTCTTAGAGAGAGAGAGAGATCTAGAGAGAGAGAGAGAGAGACAGACAGACAGAGAGAAAGACAGAGAGAGGTGGCTTAAAGACCAAGAAGTCAGGTTGAGAAAGTAACAAAATATAGAGTTCTTAGACAAATTCGTATGTAAAAATATTACCAAAAAGTAAAAAATGCACCTCTATAGAAGCAGCATCAAAGACATCTGTGACTGAAACTAGGTCATCATAATATTTCTTCACTTCCGCTTCTTGACTTTCATCTCCATTGCTTGTTTTCCCCAGCAACCCGATGTAAAAAACAGTAATCACAGCACTAGGTGGCTCAGACTGGGCCTCCAGAAACTTCATTAGTGATCGTCCCAACTCCAGATCAGAGTCTGTCATCAACGTATGCATGCACATTACATCCCACGCGCCTGCCATTAGCTCACTTAATTCTTTTGACAACTGCGTCCAATCTTCAAAAGTCCATTCATGGCTGCTACCCTTTTCTGCACGAACCTTATTAAAAAATTCAACACTTAAAAGTCTGTCTCTTCGCATCATTGAGGCCCTCTTTGTTACAGGTCTCTTATTTTCTTTCTCCTCCTCATGTTCTGAATTATCATCGTTAGATGAAATAGTCGCAATACTCCTTGTGTTGACTTTCAAAATTTGGGGACATTTTGTCACAGTTTGTAGCTTAGGTGTCGACAACTGTGGTTTTAATCTTGTTGCTTTTAGTTTTGAAAATGATCGACTCGTGAATCGAGATACTGGATGCAAAAGAGAATATCTATGGAGCAGTTGGTATGATTCAGTTGAAAAAACATTTAGTCTGGATCGTGACAAGATGGCACTTAGAATTGAGGTAGAGGCCATTTTCAAAGATTCAAAACAGCAGTGCAGAAGATTTCACATGAAGTGTGGACTGAAAAGTAAAAAATGAAGAAATTAGTCACTTCTAAATATAGCTATAGGGATAACTACCATTCCTAGAGTCATTTAAAAAAAATATTTCTATAGGTAACAAGTTGCAGAAAAAATAGAAACAAAACTATTTTCCTAAGAAAACATCTCCACGTCATAATTAGAATATCAGTTACAGAGTGGTTATTCGGATTAAAGTCTGAATAACTGAACCCAGTTATTCGGACTATATTTAGTAGTGTTATAGTAATTGATGTCACGAGCGGCCATTTTGTTTATTTACCCCAGAGCTATTATTATTTAGGGTCTAAGGACCTCGTAGTCCGAATAACCGCAGCTATCAGTTAAATGATTTGATTTGGTGACAACCAATCTCAGGGAGTAATACGTGGAGGGGTTCTAATGGGCAAGAGTTAAAGAATAACAATTCATCAATGGAATAAAATAAATTTAATTTAATATTTTGTTAAAATGACAGGGAAATTTATTTGGCACAAACGGAATATAAAATTGTCTTAAAAAAAGTAAAAGTGAACTAAACGGATCTGGCCAAATTTTTCCTTTCCGGTATAGATGTAAGGCAGGCGTTCTGTGCCCGAAAATTACCGCGGTCCGAGGTCCTAAGATCCTAACTAAAATACTCTTCCGAGGTGAATAAAAATGGCCGCTTGGTATCAATGGTATAAGGATTAATTTACCGACTCGGAACTACTTCGTAGATGTAAACAGTAGGGACATCAATTGTACAAGAGTGCAGACTTGACCATTGACATCATCATTTATCCCCCAGAAGGCCCAAGTCACTTCAAAGCCTGGCAGGTGCATTCCTAATGCATGCTTTTTTTCTTAAAATAATCGGATAGTCTACTCATTTGCACCAGAGAGAAGTGACGATAAAATTGTCTAATGGGTCTTTCCCAAGGACTCAACATAGGATGTCACTGGTCTGGATTCAAACCCAGGAACTCTCCGAGACTCAATGACCCTTGTTCCTAGTTCCACTCACTTCATATACCTTTTCTTTTCAATGCATCTGTTTTAAATCTTGACTCAGTATCTAGCTAATAATCGTGTTAGAAATTTGGAATGGAACTTCTTAGAGATTCGTGGAAACAGCGGCTCAGCAATCAACACAAGGGCGCAGCCATTTTACAATTCTCCATCAAATTACCGACAAAGATTCGACGCTAGCCTTTCCCGGAGGAAAATTATTTCCTTAAAAACTGTTCACGCAAACGAGTAAGGCCAATCAAATCCTAATGTTGTAAGCTTTAATTAATATCAAAGAGATTTAGAGCTAATACACACCTTACTTCATTTTCAACTAGGCCTATCGTGTTCCAAGAAATTTTCGTTTATTTTCGATTTTACAAAAAGATAACAAGGGAAGCTACTCTCAAAATTACAATGATCTCCAAGTGAAACATCAATAAATTATGAATATATCATCATCATGCAAGAACTGTGTAGAATGAGTGATTCACTTTACAAAATAATCACTAGCTATGTAATGAAGAAACAGAAGTGATTTTTGACATAATTCTTTATCATGTCTCACTACGTTAAAGCAGTCAGAAAGACTTTCAGTAAGAACATACAGGAATGCCTCGTCCATCCTCTTATGAGACAAAGGGAGACTGGAGAGCTGTGTGATATTGTATTGAAGTTAAATGGACGAAATTTCAATGCTCATCGAGCTATTCTTGCTCTATGGAGTCCCTACTTTTACTCTATGTTTACAAGTGACATGCGAGAGAAGAATATCAGAGAGATTGATCTTTCAGCATCCTTAATCCTTGAACAGGTTTGTGGGAACTTATAATCAGATTTATGAATTAATTATTAATGTGTGTCCATTATAATCCATGATGCCTGTTTAAAAAAATGAAATAACTGCAAATTACCCTTTCTCATTGTAAAATATCTCGCTGTCTCTTTCACCTATACCTATTTTCCTTATAAAAACTGCTATACAAATGCACTTTCCTGCTATAAAACACCATCGCCATCAACATTTTGGACTCTTGATATGAAGGACAGGTTAGCAGACTATAAAGAATGTTCATCATTCAGGTAGATAGAATATATCTCCTAGCAGGCCAGTTCATTTTGATACTATCTCTTTAAGCTAGTACAATAAAGCTTCCCTTTGAGGTACTTTGTTCTATTCTTCTGATGAATAAGTACGCTATATTCGGCCCCTGTCCTGAGCTAAGTCCATGTTTTTATTTGTTTTTATTCGTTTACTTTTTTACTTTTTCTTTTGTGTCTTGTCAATATCGTGTATATATGTATCTCTACATGTAGACTGGTCCTCCTCCAAGGAGGTTAACTACATTATCAAGAAGAAGAAGAAGAAAGATTGTAAAAAATATTTCCCAAGGACTCAATGTCAGGTCTCTTCTTGGCTCGGCTTCTAACCCGAGACTTTCCGATCTCAAGGAATTCACCGTGGCCATTAGGCTACGAATATATAGCTGGGGTCAGAATAGCAGTAAATCTATTTCTAAGGAATAGGCTATGTTTTCTTAATTTTACCCCTTGCTTACATTAGACGATATTTTGAGAACTTTTGATAGACCTCATCAGGTCTTGCTTTTATACTAAATTGCTCGATGACTTGTGGAAATTATTCAGAAGAAATCATATATTTTGAAATCAAGTAAATCGTATAAAGTACGACCTTTTATTTCTTTAGTGAAATTTTTGTTGTGTGTATCTAATCGTTCTGGAGTGAATAATTATACAAATTTTAGTGAAAACAATTGTGTAGTTTTTATCCTATAATTTTATTTCTTTTTCAGGATGTGGTATTCAGCACAGTCTTGGATTACATGTACACTGGGTCTCTTTTTGTGACAACTGAAAGTATCACAGATATAGTTAAAATTTCAGATTTTCTTTTGTTGGATGATGTCAGAGATTTCTGCCAGCAGTTTTTATTAGACCTTGGAAATCTAGACCTGACTAATTGCCTTCGTATACGGTTTTTAGCAGAATGTCATAACCTGCCTGAAGTGGCAGAGTCTGCTAGGAATATAATCGAAGCAAGATTCCACGATTACCTTATTCGGCATGAAGAGATTATTGAATTGCCTTGGGAATGGCTACTCCGACTGTTAGAAGACCCCTGCGTGGTTCAACATACGGGCTACAATGAGTTGAAAAGGTTGGCCACTAAGTGGGTGGATCACGACAGAGTGGCCCGGTTTCCTTACATCAGCCAACTCAACAATGCAATTAATATGTGGATGTCCGATTACGCTAATGAAGCCTCTTACTTGGGGCGAGAATTGAGAAGTTCCCTTGAAGGACGAGATATAACATCAACAGCAACGTCTAATGTTAAAGAGCAGCTTGTGGATAATGTGGACAACTGGAGTATTTCAAACAGCATGCATTCCTCCGGAGAATTGAGAGACAACGGCAGCGGTTCTCCAACCGTGGTCTCTAGAAACAAAAGAAACAGTCTTCAAGACTCTTCAAACGCTTGTCCAGTTTTGATGACCGTTGTATGTAATCAGGGACTCAAATTCTTAAAACTTTTCCTTTACAGCCTGGACGATCAAATTTGGTACCATTTCCCTGTATCTGGTGAACGCCTGTTATCATTCGTTCCTATGAGGCAAACTGTTTGTAATATGTTGGCTTTAGACGGGAAGGTGTACATGTATCTTTGTTCATCTTTCCCGTACCCGACAGATATGCTGAAAATCAATATTCTTACCATTGACTTGATCACATGTCAGCCGTCTTTGTTTTCTTTCAAGACGATGGACTTTTACAAGCCTACGTACAGAACGACTCTAACAAACTTTAGGACGGCTCCTCCTCCGATGGCTTTGTGTCATGGTCAGTTATTTGTCATAGGAAACAAAGAGGGTACAGGCCACTTATTCGCATGCAATCTCGCCTCAAATCAATACGCCTGCTATCAGATTCCAGGAGCAAGGTTCGTTAGTTTAGCCAGATGTGTTGTTCGCAATGACAGACAAATTTTTATTTGGTTTCGACATCGGACGGGTCCCTCAGAAGAGTTCTGTATTAAAAAATCTGTCGGGTTTGTTTTATTCGATGCAAAGGTTAAGATTTTCAGTTCATGGGAATTATCTGCTCCTGACATATCTTACAATGACTTTGCCAGGAGTTATGCTATGTGCGTGAGAGATGAAACCGTCCACATCTACCTTCCAGGGGAACCTGCTATCGTTCTCGATGAGATTCGTGTAATTTGGGTCACCTCTTTGCGGAGGATACCGACACCTATTACTGGCTATGTCAAAGAGCCGCAAGCTTATGGGTACCAGATAGCCATCCCAGCCCCGGAGGGTGTTTTAGTACTTAACAACTGGCAGCCTTACACTACTTCTCTTCATGAAGTGTCTGAAAGATTTCCCTGTGCCATGTCTCATATCCCTCCACCCATTGACAATATATCTGTTGCAAGTTTAGCTGAGTTACCAAGTTTTCTGCTGAATGGCTTACAAAAGTGTACAAGCTATGACGAGGCTTATGCCAGTGCTTTGCATGTTGCTATGCAATATTCCGATGCGGAGTCCGATGGAGGAAGTGCTGCATCAATCTTGGAAGATGTCGACACGGACAACGACTATGAATACGATGAGGACATTTATGATTATGACATTGGAGGCTATGAGATATGATAAGTAGGTATTATATCTCTTTAAATCTCACTGATAATGTTAATTTTTTCCAAATGGTGCTCGTACTTGCCATTCACATGATAATGTATACAATGATAACAAAGTTTTTGCTGTTCTCACTTTGAAAACAATACTACTGTTGACTTTTTCTTACCTTCATAAAATAATAATATTGTATATTTCTGTATAGTATATTTATTCTCAATTTCTATCTGGATATATAGAAGAGTTGTCATTGAAATGCGAAATACAGAAAAGGCTTTATTTCAAAATACGTTTAAATCATCATAATTGCTA
The DNA here is from genome assembly GCA_032358575.1 of Dendronotus rufus. Lineage (NCBI taxonomy): Eukaryota > Metazoa > Mollusca > Gastropoda > Nudibranchia > Dendronotidae > Dendronotus > Dendronotus rufus. Next base: position 7,709 of record JAULCB010250420.1, read on the forward strand.
ACAGTTATAACGAACGAATTATATGCTTCATTTAATAAACATTTCAAGAAGAGGGAGAATACAGCTTTTAATTCAATGTAAAGTTTTTCTTCAAGTCATCACTGCTATTCATTTATTTTAAAAAAAACTATTTTTGCAGCTGTTGAAACAGTGAAAATCTGAACACATGATTAGAATTAATACCTTAAAGTTAAAAAGTAATATCTATATATAGTATCTTTGCTAAGGCAGCATTTATTGGTTCACAAATAGTTGTCATTGCAGTATCTTGACAAGAAGATTTGAATCCATGGAATCAAAGTCAGAGGAGGAATGGCGTCATTTTATCTGACAAAGAATGCTATTTGTAGATGAAATAAGACTGCTCATTGTTGTTTTACCTAGAAATCAATTTGCTCCACCCAACTTCATTCTTCTGAGCTCATTCAAACTGGATGTTCCAGGATAGCTTCGAAGCTTTGATCAAATGTAAGATGTAAGATATTATTATTATATACACTGTATATATATGTATATTAGGATTTAGTGTGCATGTACTTTATATCTGAAAAAGGTCAAACTATTTACTGTTCGTTTTGAATTAAAAACGGTTTGATTCCCACATGTGTACATATTATATCATGCATCATGCATAAATTGTTAAATCCCTTCCCTTATTCTTGCACAGTTTTACTCAAATATGTAGCAAGAAATGAAGTATGTGTACGTAAACTTTTGAAGAAAACATTATTTATATTTTTATTCATGGAATAATGGTTTTCTATCTCATTGATGTACCAATAGGCTTGTATAATTTCATTAATGTATAATTTTTATTTATCATTCTAGGATGCAATCACTTAAAACTGAACATAGAAATCATTATCATGTCTGTCCAATCAGGACCTTTCTCAACTTATCATAAAACATATCTATATTTCTTGAATTGTCTCAACATTTGCATGTTGTTTTAATAATAATTCTCTTTTTTCTTCCCATTCTATGTATTGATGCAGACAAGTATTGTTGTAATTAGATTTTATAGACAAAATTCTGATGAAATGAGGATTGCAAAAAATGTCTTTCAAATTATCCTCAAAATTTAAGTGTCTCAACTCAATTGATTTTGGTATTTACAACATCTTTTTCATTCTTATGCTTTTTAAGAAATGTCACCTTCCTCTAGTCACAATTTATCTTTATGTACTGGAATCTAATAAGTCAACTAAGTCATGTGCTAAGATCTAATCAAGTTTCAAATTTGATTAGGTTTGTCTTAAATCATTGTATTATGTATACACATTGAGGTTTAAAATGATATACAGTGCATGCCGTCTAAACGCACGCCGTCTAAAAGCACGATTCGCCTAAATGCACGCATCACTGATCTGACGGGATTTTTTCCTATATAAAAGTCATGTATAAACGCACTCTCACTTCGCCTAAATGCACGCTCGGATTTTGGGGAAGTGACAAAAAACCCTTTGAAATATGCAATAAACCCCAGCGAAAACACTATACTATGTTATTATGCTGTATCTAGTAGAGCACGGTGCTTTTTGCATGGGTTGGAAGGAGACAATAATTTTTCCCTTGTTTTCCGACCCGTGTTAGCTACTCCCCTGGTAGGTGGGATAGAGCATCTAGTCCTATCGGAGACTGACATTAAACTGGGGGAACCTCGAAAAGAGAAGATTGTAATGGCTGCTGACCGGGCAAAATTAATCCCAAACAAAAGGCTTTTGGGGCACATTGGTCAATCTCTTGCTTGTCTCAGTCTCTTGATCCATAGCAATTCCAGCTTAGGTCCTCAAAGAGCTGGTCATTTATTGTAATGCGGTGTAATAAAGGGTAGAGAGTTTGATTTTTTTTCCAGCGCTGAAGATTAGATACCATTTTCTATTATTTATTTTCACACGGTTCATCCAATGCCTAGTCCCTTTTCTTACCATATACACTACACGAAGTGTGACGGTGCTGTTGTGCTTCATAATATGCGTACACGATATAGATACATATCGCGAATAGTCGAATAGTATTGTTGTTAGTCTGTTGGTGACCGATTACCGTAGTTAAATGTACACATAATTGAGCACTTCGTTTTTTTGCACTTCGTTTTTTTCGTCTAAACGCACGCTAATAGAGCCTACCGGTGACTGTGCATTTAGGCGGCATGCACTGTAGTACATAGCTTGTGAAGGGTGCATCAAAGAGACGAAAAACATTTGTTTTTATTTTGTAGGCTTATTGAAAATTTATTTTATAGAGATGTATTTCCAATCTATTATGTCCATTTCTACATCCACCAAATTTACCCAGGACGCAATTAGGAGAGGCAATAAACATATTTGTTTTTATGTCTACGCTTCTTCTACTGCTTTGTTTATTGTGAAGATAGTTTTAAAATATGTTTAAAATATGGAGCTCCACACGTATCAGACTTTTGATACAATAATAGATATATGCTTTTAGCTCAAGAGATTTATTTAACAAACCTCAATTTTTTGAAATGCATCATTACATATATTGTTTTATGGCAGATTTGTTGTAAGATAGTCTGAAATCAATAGAGCATATTTATTCATAATTATTGTTACACAGTATTGACAGGGAACAGTGCATTTCTTCAAATAAGTATTTATTTATCGTTTATTTGTTTCAAATTAAATTTGGAGAAAGAGTATTTATTATTGCATGTTGATTCTAGTGCGTTATAATTCTTGAATATTTGTTGACAAACTTACTTAATTATTCAGTTGTTCTACAGCAAGACCTAGTCCCAGTGTTTTTGTTGTTGTTATTTATTTAATATTTAATATACTGACAGTATATTGAAGTATTATATGTTTGTGCACATAAACCATGCCAGTACTATAGCTAAAAATGTATTTATTCAGAATAGGGCATTTTCTATAGCAAGCAACATATATCAAAAACACCGTAAACTATACAGTCTTCAATTTTCATATTTATCACTCCACTTTTACTTTACCCTTATTATATTTGTTATACAACTGCACATTATATATATTTTCAACCAATTGTTGCATCTCAACTACTTACGATTTGATATGTTATGGATGTTTGATCTTTAATTCTCGTGAAAAGCAACTTCTGTTCGAATGACTTTGCTCATTATCATCTGTAAAGAACTCTTTAACTAGTGTTCAACCATTTTGAGATTAAACGAAGAAAGGAATTTTTAATTCGTCTTCATACAGTATACAACAAGTGGATCATTGATGACCAAAATTTACCCACTCTTCCACAAGGATGTTTGCTTTAGATGACAGCGGTATTGGATGCAGAAAACAATGAAGTAGATTTTTATTAAAGGATTTCCACTGTTAGTAAGGTCAAGTTTTGAAATTTGTTGAATAATAATAGTAACAGTAACAGAAAAAAAAGGAAAACAAAGGAATTAACTTTTTTTTTGTCCAATCCTGAAGATGATTTGAAATGTATAAAATAATTTTTTTGTTAACTTAACTGTTACTTTTAAAAAGGTGTTTTATATTCACATCTCTATTGATTTAATTTAATTCATTCATATTTTTCAGTAATGTGTGACAGAGTTGAGTTAAATAATTCTGTTGGTTCTTACAAAAATGTTATGGAAGGCTACATACAAATTTGTACGCACACGTTGAAAGTTCAAATGCATTTTTCAATGGTGATAACAGTTATGGTACTGAAAAATAAAGTTTTGTTTTCTTTATTCATAAATTTGATGTTCAGTGGATGATCACATTCTAGATTTCCAAACAAACGTTAGTGTTAGCTAAATAGACTAAGAATAGAGATGCTGAATTCGGTAGTGTGTATTAAATTTCTTATTTCATGTATTTCAAATTCAAGATTTATTTTGGAACTCTACTTAATGAATAAACTTTACACGGTTGTGAGAGAAACTATTGCTACTACTACCTGGACATTTTTTGCAACCAAAACTTTTTATCCACCCTTGTAATGATATTTCTTATGAACATTTTTAATGATATGTGTATTTATATAAAAGACAAGGTACCACTTTTGATGTTTTAAATCAAAGAACAATATAATTTTATCTTTGTTGCATTTGTTTTACTTTTGAACAAATATTTCAATAAAATATCATGAAATATTGGTTTGTCAATATTCTAAAAAGAAACTTGATTTCACTTAAGTTGTTGAGAAAAAGTAATGGACTGGACCTGAAAATGTAGCCTTAAGTCTTTGTTTTGTTTTCCTTTGCCTTATACTTATATGTACTTGACCGCTTTCGCAGTGTCAGTACCCAGCTCCATGCTCAGTCTTAAATGGTAAATGAGGTAGTAGATGATAAAACACAAAGCTGGGAAATACTATGGATCAAGAACTACAACTACAACAAGCAGGTGATCAACCCACTGTGCCCAATGAGCTCAGGTGTTAATGAGTACCTGGCTATGGGCAATGCTAGTGTTGACGCGCTTTCAACAGCTGCCTGTCAGGGGACAAATTGAACATGGTAAATGGTAAAGCACTTAGAGCATGATGAAGATCGTGGGTAAGCGCTAAATGCTCTCATTTATTTAGGAGCAATAAGAATATTATACATAGGGCTAAACCTTATCCCAGTTTCCAGTGTGGCCACTTTCTGGATAAGATGCTTGTTTCTATATTTATAGAAATTAGTAGTAAGTCTATTGAATTGCATCTAATTTTCTACATCTGTGTGGAAACAGGAAATTTGTACCTTTCCTAAGGACTTAACATCTAACCCAAGAGTTTTGTTTGTTTGTTTGTTTTTTGGGGGGGTTTTACGGCTCTTCGACCTCCAAGGATCATAACAGCGCCGAAAAAGTAAGACG
>JAULCB010250531.1:0-20168 GCA_032358575.1 Dendronotus rufus
GTGCAAACTGAGAGGGGAAAGTTGAGGATAAAACCCCGAGGTGTAGTAGGACTAAGTACAGTGAAAACTGGGTTTTGTCCCCTGATAATGGATAAAGTCAACCTTGCTTAGTTTAGAGTCAACCGTTTTTCCGGTCCATTGGAGTTGACTTCATCCGGATTGCACCGTCAAACATCAATTTAGTAGCACGGTTTTACTTTAAGTAGCTAGTGATTTTGCTGTTGGTCTATTGGATACTTAAATAAAGCGTCGATTCAAGTAAATGGATTGAAGTCGTTTTCTAGAGCGTAATTTCGTGTAGACTGAGCGTTCAGGACAACCCTCCCCTAATCAATTCACGTTTCCGTACTTTTTTTTTCGTGTAGGGAAGGTACGGCTCGTTGAACGAGAGAGAGCTGATTGCGTGGAAAACTGTGTCTCGCAACTCACGCGCATGCGTATCACCAATGTTTAATTAACATCCCATTGGGATCAAATTGAAAATAGCGATCTGACATCGTCGCCGGTCGGGGCCCTCGAAACTATTGGGCAATCTTTAATCAAAGTGTATTATTATTATGAATTGATTGATGATTAAAATTGGTCGTACTTGAAACAGAAAGATCATTCAGACGTTTTTTTAAAAATCATTACCTCCCTGTACATACTAGTGCGCATGCTCGCGAGTTGTAATTCATCGACCTTCTTTTTCCGGTTTGTTATTAGCTGACCCCCGTGAACTCACAATTTGTCATGGCCGATAAATACGCTTCCTGTTTAGTTTACAACACTTGAGGATTTTCTGGTATTTCTTCTTTATAGGTTTCCCTTGAATACATAATTTGAATCTTATAAATATCCTGTAATTAAGTTGCTCGTGGTTAGGATGATTCGGTAAGAATCGGCAGGATATCCGTCAAGCTAAAGCAATCAAAACCAACCAATATTTCCTGTGAATGAACTTCCTCGTATTCTCGAGTTTTGGACCTGAAATCAATAACATTTAGATAGACATTAGCTTGGTTTGTTATGAAAGTTGATCAAGAGTTAATAGTTGGCATTAGTCTAATGTTCATCTGCTTTTGAATTGCTTCTATGTGTAGCAGATGTATTATAGCAGCACGGTAGAGACTGGTCTTAGAGAGATGATAAAGTGATAAAGGGAAGCCAATTGTTGATAAACAAGTTTTGAGATCTGATATAATGGATGTTTGATTTTATTCTTATAATCATGTTTATTTACAGGACTGCCAAAAGCAATTGAAACTGTTATAAGCTTCAACTGACAACTATTATTTTCCACCGTTGAAGCGAGGGAGTATAGGGCCAAAAAAGGATTTTGGCATTATAATGCCAATGGATCAAAACAATGTGAGTTGTTCCTGCTTCTCTAATACTTACTCTATTATCATAACATTATGTCAATGATAATGTTTCCTTGGAGTTGGAGGTTCCTTGTCTTGTGTAATTCTGAGAAGTTTCGCCACTGTCCTTACTTAGCTGAATTAAAAATCTTGTCATTGACATTGTCAACATTTGATCTATTAGTCTCATTGTGAGTTGATCTTTGTATAGTTCAAGTCTGCATCAGACTATAAATGATAGAGATAATTTCAATTAATTATTACTGCAAAGATAAAACATTTAGGATTTAGTGGTGGATGGAGAGACTTTTTATATTAAAGTCTATAAAAGGTATGTGTCATATGTCGTCAGCGAGATGGAAGGGTTCAGGGTTAAAATCCTTTAAAAAACATCTGACAACGGTATGCCCTTGGGAATGGTATTTTAAACAACTTTCACAGAGGTGCCAATGATCCTGGGAAACAAGAGATTGTTCCAGACTGGAAGGTGTAAGGTTTGCGATTAAGCCTCGTAGACAAACTTTCGCCACTGATTTGTATCCAATGACAATGTCTTCCTACAAACTTACATCCCTTCTTTTTGATAGTTTCTGAAATTACTTCCTGCCATGTTCTTTTTGGTCTACCTCTGGGCAATTTCCCTAGCTGCTTACGTTCTAATATTTGTTTTGGTATCCTACTATCATTCATTCCGTTTACATGTCCAAACCATCTTAGTTGATTTTTCTCTATTTTCATTTCTAAACTTTCTGATTTTACTCCTTCCCTAATTCTAGTGTTTCGTATTTTGTCCCTTTTTGTTTTGCTAATTGATCTTCTAAGAAATTTCATTTCTGATGCTTGCAATCTGCTTTTATCTCTATTATCTAGGGACCATGAATGATTCACTACCGTATATTAGTGTTGGGCAGTATATTGAGTTAGAGATATATAATATGGACATTTTTGTTTTAGTGGTTAGTTCTCTTTTACTGATGAATCAATATATCAAGTTGACCATAAACTTAAGTTGCTTTGCCTATTCTTTGGTTTATTTCTTTTTTGAGACTACAGTTTGACCTTATAATTACTCCTAGAAGTATTTGTAGCTTTCTACTTGCTCCAGAACCTTTTGATCTAACTTTATTTGGTGTTTACTTTGTTCCCTACCAATTACCATTGTTTATGTCTTCTTTGCATTTATTACCAAACATTTTTTCTTCAGCTCTGTTTAGAATATTTACGTTCCGTTGAAGGTCTTCAATGTGAATTGTGTTACATTCCAATGTTACTTTTTGACAAACTTGTAAAGATCAACAAAGTAACAAATAGTGCCGATGATAGACAAAGCCATTCATTAAATATAGATAATCTGGCAATTAACTTTTTTCTTTTCAGAAACGTTATATTATATTGCGAGGTCCTTCACTTTGTTAGTACAAGATACGCAAAATGAGCGATGACCCCTATTTTTATTTTTTTATTTGTAATGTTTGCGACAAGTTTCAATTGACTAAGGAACTAAGCAAAGATGAATCAGGGCTGTGATCAGAAAGAAGCGACCTCTTGGAGTACTCTGGGGATTTACTTTATTTTCTTATTGATGGTTAATTGATTTTTTTAATTGTTGATTCGGATGGTTGTAGTACGTTCCTGGTGGGTTCTTTACTTCTAGTCTATTTCTTCTCTTTTTAACTAGAGCAATTACCTTAATTTTTAATTTAACAGCAGTATATGCCAAGCAAATCTTGTAATGTTGTTAGTTCTGATTGTATTTTGTGGTTGTCATGTTGCCAGTCCCACACATGGATGCCTGGAGATGAGGTAGTTGGACAGTTTGATTTCTCCAGTCGATCACAGGATGACTTGCCTTTTCAAAAGGGAGATGTTTTGGTCATCGTTAAGGCAACATCTGTAAGTATTGGAGTTAAAACAAAATTATTTTTTCTTATATTCAGAGAGTAATCTAATCCTTTCAATCTGAGTTTTTAGAAATTAACATTTGACCCCAAAATAAAATACAAAATTGAAATAATTATTGAATTTATTATCTGACTATTCAGTTTGCATGTTACTAGTTATTACAATTATGTTGCATCTGGTGACCCATCTTTATTTAAACAAGCAGAAAAGATGTTGATATTAGATATATTTCCTCTACAGCACTCAATCTTTTAGCGTTCATTCTTGAAACTACAAATTATATTATTATTACTTGGTGCATCTTATAATATATTTTTTTATCCCCAGGACCCAAACTGGTTCAAAGTAAACAATGGAAGCGGTCGGGAAGGAATGATCCCTGCCAACTATGTGAAATTGAGGAAGGTCGTTATGCTCCATGCTATGCCGTAAGCTCCTTTATTGATTTCTGTCTTTGATTAATTGATTTCAGGAATTTTATATTTTGATTGAAATAAAGATTTAATTGACTTAAATGCAAGGATTCACCAACCAAGACGGATAATCTGGTGCTGACAAATTATTATTTCCATTCATATATCTATATATATGTGTGATCAAATTTATCATTACTTTATTAGTCAAAACTGTTCAAATTTTTAAGCAAATGGTTGACACACATTTGATTTTAATTATCATTCATTCCTGTTATCCTTGCTTATGGGTGATTCATTTAAAATAAAAGACGAGAGGAATTGTCTTGATTTTCTTCATGAGATTCTAAAGGCATTTATTAACAGGTTAAGAGAAAACCATTCAAGCTAAACTATTGGCTCTTTCATTGGTACTTCTTTTGACACAAACTTTCTCCATAGCTGGTATCATGGGAACATATCGAGAGATGAGACAGAGAAGTTGTTAGTAAATCAGGAAGATGGCGTATATCTTGTCCGGGACAGCATCCATTATGTCGGTGATCGCACTATGTCCATCAGTTTTGCTGGTCACATTGACCATTACCGCATTCTGACTGGAGGGGACGGAAAGGTGATGGTTGACGGGGGCGACTGCTCTTTCTCATCCCTTCTGGAATTGGTGGAGGTATTGCTCCGTGCATGGCCTCTCTTTGGTAGAGCCACTAACTGTAGAATGCCTATATAATGTGAATGGTTTAACCATTTACTAAGACATTAGCGTATCGCGATTTGGACTTGTCATTTGATCATTCATTTGCAAGGAAACTGCATGATTCGATGTCAACAGTCTTTTCTTTTTATACCCTTCCATCAAAAAAAGATATTCTGCATGTCAGGATAAATCTAATGGTGAAAATAAAATTTGGTGTGAATTGAGTTATTGCATTTTTGGGTTTCGCCATGTCAACCATAATGCATGTTTACATTTTTCAACAAAAATGTGCTTTGTTTTTATTAGTTACTACTAAAATCTCCGACACAGCAATGAAAAAAATGTTGCACATGATTTTTTTGGAGGTTATTTATAATGAACTAATATTAGGCCTTAGACTATGACAGAACCTTGCATGGATGTGGCATGCTTTTCTCTACCCTTAGGTGGTTTCATGGCAAGATACAACGAAAACAAGCAGAGGATCTACTGCAACCGCGGGACGATGGCTTATTTTTAATCAGAGAGAGTGGTAATTTCCCCGGCGACTACACCCTATGTGTGTGTCACCAGAACAAAGTGGAGCATTACCACATTTTATATGGAAAAAACGAGCTGACCGTGGATGAGGAAGTTTATTTCAGGAATCTAGACGAGCTGGTCAAGGTATTTCCTTTTTTCTATTTCTAAAGAAAGGATGAATGAAATGGAATTACACTTCTCTTGCTATCTGCTTAGCATACTGACTGTGTCTTTAAATCCATTGAGCAAATCTACTTTTTATTATCAAGAAGAAATCTTTTTTGCCAAAATACATTTTTTGCTTTCTTCCCTCTTTTATCCATATATTTTCTTGATCGTAACGATCGGGAAGATGTCACTTTATTATGTTTATTGAGATGAGAAGAAAAAAACGGACCCAAAAACTTGCGTTCAAAGAGGAATGTGTATGAGTAGTGGTGATCTGTTTTAAAATATTTCAAATCTAGATTCAAAATTTTAAGATTACCTGGTTGGGATTTTATTTTAAAGTAGTTGTCAACTACCCTTTTTGGTCCTATGTTATGTGTTGGCTGTTAACGAAAGCGGTATGGCTTTATGTTCTTGTGAGGAATCGTTGCCTTTTAACAATTTTATACAACTTACATCTCCTCAATTTCCCTTTTCTACTTTTATAATTTGTATCTTGGGTTTGATTTATGCTTTTGTTTCTTTGGATGTTGTGACAAACATAATAATCAAGAAAGAGATTGAATAAATTATACTTAAAAACAATAGTCTTTGTAGCCAGCTGCTCACGCAGAGTGTTGCTCTCTTACTCAGCACTACTGTACATGTTTTTATAACTTTGATTGGTCAGCTTAAAGGATATTAACATTAACAACCATTTTGTTTGACAGTGGTATCTATTAAGAGAACATTGTGACATTGCATAAAATGGTTTGAGTTTAATTCACTCACTTGGCCCTCATGCTGCATGTTTGTTTCATCAGTTGAAAAAATAACCATAAAAGTATAGCGTAGAGAACATATTACTTTTAATTTTTGTATGTGTGGAAAATATGTAATTTCTTACAAGTAACTTGATTAGTAGGTAGTAGGGTTCATTTTCAGGCAAGTCTCTTTGAAGGAATAGACATCAGTTATTGGTATAATTTCTTTCCCCTTAAATGAAATTTTGATTAATTCTGCCTTGATCATTTTGTTTGTGAGTGTAAAATAACACTGCAAAAAAACAAAACAGTTTATGCTTATAAACCTAAAAAAAGAATTTGTGTTTATTTAGTCACCACTGAGGTGGATTGAAAACTTTGATGAACTGGAAGGGAAATGGCAAAGGGAAACATTGATAGAATTTAGGAGACAAATTTTATACACGGAACTTAGAATCGAAATGAAATCAAAAGTTTGTAGGAAACTATTATATCAGAGAGATTGATTAACTGGAGAATTCTGGCTATGTTAAGAAGTTTGGTTTCTTGAAATGATCAACTCCATTGTTTTCTCTTGACAGCACTACACAGAAGATGCAGACGGTCTTTGTACCAAATTGATACGTCCTGTAATGAAACAGGGAGACAGTTTTGGCACTGTGTCTATTCAAGATTTTCGAAGTGGAGGATGGGTCATATCGCGCAACGACTTGGTTCTCGGTGAACTCGTTGGACGGGGAGATTTCGGAGGTAAGAAAAAATAAAATGTTTTCTTTTTAGTTTAAAACCATATTTTATAGATAGAAATATAACTTGAACACACAACCAGAGGCTCTTCCTCAATTGGAGTCTGAGCTTAGGATCACCCGAATTCCAAGCAAATGCATGGACCACTTGACCGGGGTGAGGGGTGGGGGTGAATTTATACCCAAGAAAGCAAAATGGCTTGACTTCAAAGTTGATATAGTTATAGTTTGATTTATTGATCGTACTTATATTATAAGATGTATTTCTTCCTTTTATCACGGTATATTTCACTGTAGTACAGTGCAATCCGGATAAAGTCAACTCCACGGGACCGGAAAAAACGGTTGACTTTAAGCGAGGTTGACTTTATCCATTATCAGGGGACAAATTAAGTTTTCACTGTACTTAGTCCTACTACACCTCAGGGTTTCATCCTCAACTTTCCCCTCTCCGTTTGCACAGACTTGGAACCGCCACCTAGATGTCTAATAACACATTTTTATCCTATTTATAATAAAAGGATGGTAACAAATATTGTTGCTAATGATAGAGGAGGTATTGTACTTGACTTTTAGCCCCCCCCCAAAAAAAAATTGACATTTTAAACCCATTATGAGTAGCTTGGCAGGGTCAAGGGTATAAAGTCCCCTTAAGCGAAATTAGCGCGGAGGCCGTTGACTTAATCCGAAATAAAGATACTTATGCAAATAGAAAAAAATTCGGGACCACTGGGTGGTGTTGACTTCAAGCGAGGTGACTTTATCCGGATTGCACTGTATTATTTTAGTCATCATCATGTGTGTGTCCACTACACACTCAAGCTGTCTCGTCATCTGTTCCGTCATTTGTAAATTGCGTGCAACCAGATTTTCCCAGTCGGAAGCCTTCTTGCTGGTGAATAAGTTTCTCATCTATGAAGCTCTGCATTTTACATTTCATGAAAGGATAAGTGTGAATTGCTCCTTGCTTATACTTATAAGCTATTTGTTAATCCAAGATAACTATTTCAAAAAGGTGAATTTTCAACAATTTTCATAATTTCCCTCCCAGATGTATATAAAGGAACGTACAAATCACAGGCTATCGCTGCCAAACAGTTGAAAGATAGAGAAAGGGGAGGCCAGTCTTTTCTTCAGGAGGCTTCTGTAATGACGTGAGTTGCCTTTTACTGATATTTCTTTTTTTCAAATAAGGGTTCACTAGATTACTGAATATATTTAGTGTTTTAGGTGAGAAAACCTAACTTGCACGTGGTTGTGGATAGCTCTGGTGATGTTGTCAAGGAAGGCATAGTAGGTCGAATACCACTGTTGCAACTCAAAAAATTATCTTTGAAAATTGTCTTCCCAAGGCTTCGACTGTTACTGCTCATTGCTTTCACTTTCATCTTATTAGCCATTATCCAGTGCCTACTCCGATGTATTATCATATCCTTCTTATTCTTATTCTGATTAACCGATGTACAGATCATTACGCCACCCCAACCTGGTCAAATTGATTGGAGTGGTGCTGGGGGACACAATCATTCTGGTGACAGAATTCATGGGCAAAGGCAATTTGGTGGAGTACCTCCGGTCCAGAGGAAGGAATGTCATCACCAAGAAAGACCAGATCAATTTTGCTACGTGAGTACTTCGTGGCTGGTTGTAGCGTAAATATATGGTACAGTTAGCTGATCATTTCATTTGTCAGCAACAGTTCTTGATCTTAATTGCGATTCAAGGAATTTTGGTATGGTAAAGTTATTAACATATGAAATGAGGGCTTGCATAGATCCCTATTGTTGTTAGTATGAATTAGCTTCTTTGATGTTTATTTTTGAGATGTAGTTATTGTATCTTCTTGGTTGGTAATGGTAATGACGACAAGATTTAAATATCTCTTACATATTTCTCCTCCTCATACTATAGTGATACTTGTGCTGCTATGGAGTATTTGGAAAGTAAAGGTTTGGTGCACCGTGACCTGGCAGCAAGAAATGTTTTAGTACACGATGACGGAACTGCCAAGGTAAGTTTGGTGTTAGCAAAATGGTTTATTTTGAGTCAGATTGACATAATTGTATGTTTTTGTTCATGGATCAAACTTCATTGTAGACATTGAAAAGGTTTTGATGTAGATTTTGTAAACTTAGATTAACACAAGCATGAACAAAAGAAATTGTTGATTCCTGCCTTATCAATTTAAGCATATGGATCTAAATTTGTATTTCTCTTTTCTTTTGAAATAAGGTATCAGATTTTGGTCTAGCAAAATTTGGAGACTTCAGTTTGTCACCCCAGCGATTCCCTATCAAGTGGACAGCTCCTGAAGCTCTAAGAAATAATGTAAGATCATCAATGCTTTTGTATTTCAATTCATTAGTTATAATTTAATTCTATTTGTACTTTTACTGAACTTAACTTGTCCTAATTGCTGAAAATTTGGTTCGGAAAATGCCGGAATGCTCTGGCAACTCTCTGATAGCCTTGTTAACAAATGTAGGAACCATTGCCTGACAGAGCAACAATTTGTGCAATCAACCAGTGAATGGAATGGCGAGGTTGGAAATTACACGTTGCTGGATGGAGATGCGAAGTGACCATTGGACGAAACAAGGGTAGTTCCTGATGCTCGACATAAGATTGCTGTGGGCTAGATTTGCTTTCAAAGTATGAGTGTCCCATATGAAAGTTGTACTTGTAAAAGGCAATTAGGCAGTTGGTACTTGAAAAGAGTGGGCCGCAAAATTTCTACTAATATCTACAATCTGGTCTAGTAAAACCAGGCAGCTTTACTCATCACACTGAACAGTTTCCAAATTTCATTTTTGATTATACGTTGGAAGTGGTATGAAAATCATTGGAAGAGGCTGGATCTGTGGATCTCGTTGTATCTGAAGTATTTTATTGTAGATGATTTGGATTTTTGAAATATTATTTTGTGTGTTTTTCTCTTCAGGATTTTACTAACAAATCTGATATGTGGAGTTTTGGTATACTATTGTGGGAAATCTACTCCTTTGGACGAGTGCCTTATCCTAGAATTGTAAGCTTTTGTTTTGGTTTTCAATTTCTTCACAATTGTTTAACTTATAATTTAATAAGAGATTTATGAATTGATCAGCATTTATTAGCAAATAACAAAATGATAAACCTATGGCTATCACCATTATCCAGTGGAAAAACATTTTTTTAGTAAGATAATTTCATTTTTTTAAATATCATGTGTTTGTTTCTGTTAGGTTTTAAGATAGGAAATTATTACCTTTTTATAATATATTTATGAAAATAACCATTTTTGTTTACTCCTTTTTTTAAATTTGTGTTAGCTACATTATTAACTAGTTTTAAAGGAGTGGGAATTTAATAACACCCCTGTGCTAAGATGACTCTTACTTAGACTTACAGGTTCCAGCACTGTAAAACTCTTAAACATGAAAATGACATCACAGTCATAGTATTTTCTCCCTTTCCACCCTTTAGCCTCTTGCAGACGTTGTGATGCATGTAGAGAGAGGTTATCGCATGGAAGCTCCTGAATCGTGTCCTCCTGAAATCTACTCCATCATGAAGCAATCCTGGGAGCTCAGACCCAATGATCGGCCCAGGTTTCAAGAAGTCCTCGCAAACCTCAACAGTCTCAGATCAGTCACTGTGTAACATGTTTTTTTGTCGTATTAACAAAAGGAATGGATGCGTGCAATGAAGAATGATTGGTTTTAATTGAATATTTGTTGCATTGCCAAAATGTATTATTATTATTACTTAAAGATGGCTGATCTTGCATATTTGACAAGTGTAATGATGAACGGTGTGTAGATGATAAAATTGAATCTTGGTACGTGCAGGTCTTGGTGATGGTGTAAGAAAGATTTTGAGTGGAATGTGCGAAATCAATTAATGGAATTTTTCTTCTTCTCATCCATGTATTTTACAAGAATGTTTTCAGCTGTACAATCAAGGGAGGAAAGTTAATCGTTTCAATTTCAATAGTTTGACCTAAAACTTTCACTTGTTGGATTATTTTGGAAAGATAGCTACTGCACTGCTTTAAATGTAAAGCATCCAGAGTGGATTAGTGATGCTATGAGAAGAATTTGTGCATACTTAATCCTTTCTGTTAAAGAAAAAAGTCTTGAAATGTTGGATAGAAATGTTTACATTTAGTGTCATAAAAACATTTTGTTAATGTGATTTCATTTGATAAGTAGAAGGGTATAGATGACTATAACTATCTTTGAAAAAAAAACGTTGATAGAAAGTAGAAATCCTTTCTTGTCAAATACATAATGTACTGTTTGCAAGTTGTCTTTGGAAAGAAGTATCCTTGGGTTTCTAACCACTAAGCAGCAATTCTAGATCGGGTATACAGATTCCGTAACAAGGACTGTTTCCCTGTTCATCCTTGACTTAGTCTTGTGGTGGTTTGGTCTGATGATTTTATTTTCTCTCTGATTTATTTTCTTCTGTTAACCATTTAAAAAAGAATTTCCTCTTAATTTCAAATCCATAGATTTGTAATAATTTTTTATACAAGACGCTTTATTTCTTTTCTTACTATGCTACTTTTTATTACTTTTATTTTGGAAATGTATTTAATTTCTAGATTTTCAAATGACTTTGTTTGATATCACATATATACATTTGACTATACACAAAGTGTCTTCTTGAATGTAAAAAAAGTACTTCATAACGCTGCCATAGTCAAGCTGCGTGAAGAAAATTGTTTCAAGTTTTATTTTGATATGATTTGATGAAATGTCTCCAGGGTTGTTGGTATCAAGTGGAAATTTTGACGGCCAAATAAAGGAAAGTAGATGCTACAGACACTTAGAAACTTTTCCTCAAGTTTATTTTGGTTATTTACAGCAAGATTAAACTTCAATCATCATTGTCATTCTCCCAAGTATTAACGTAATTGTCATACACTTACAAGCATTTTATGCTAAAAGCTTGTTATAAATTGAAAATCCATCAGTCATTTTTCATTCATTTACTAAAGAGCCTAGTATTTGGGAGAAACATTAGTCATTTTTTTCTTGTGATTGACAATCGCCTATTCTCATTGGATTATAAAACAAGTTAATATTATATCAGAGTTAAGGAAATGAAAATATTTCTTTGGAAAACGTAATTTCCACTATTGTCAGCAAATTCGTATTTCTTTTGAAAGAGAAAACAAGATTTTTGAGAATGCTGAAAACACGATTCTTACATTTCTTCTTGTATATATATCTTCTCAGCTTGGTCATTATTACAAAAGTGTTCAAAGTAAGTGCATTTTTGTTAAAAGTTATTCTATTTTTATGAGATTTCATTATTTGCCATCTTGATTTAATATATAGTTGTATGGTTGTAAAAGGAGAATAATAGTTTTACTTTTTCTCTCTAATTTTTCACTATTGGAATCTCCTATTTTGGTATGACAATTTTAAAATTGAAAAAATAGAAGGGCAAGGGACAAAAATATTTATCTCCAATTTATGATCAAGTAAGCAACAAATAATAAAGTACTTAGAATTGTGAAACAGATCTATAGTGAACATATTCATTTTTTCAGATCTGTGTTTTAAATCTTGGAGGGTAGAAATGCTTTATTTTCCTGCCTTTTCCTAACAAACATTGAATTGAGATTTGAAAGATAAAGGAGATTTTTTAAAGACTTTGGAATTATTGCATGAATATTGATTTGATAAGCATTACCTTCATGTATACGAATGATTTCAGTTTGAATGTATACTTTTAGATTTATATACTTGTCTATCTATGATTGTTGTATTATATTGTATGCAAAGGGAAGAAAAGTGTGTTAGCTTGACAGAACAGCATGGTTTTGATTATTTTGATGTTAATTATGCTAATAATGTACGACTACGACTCTTCTTAGAAAAAAGGCATTTTCATCTCAGATGTATGTTTGTTCTTCTTAATGTTCCTGAAGAGATTTACAGTAATTAATATATTGATTGATACACATGGTTTTAAAAAACCCACCTCTAGCCCCATAAATTGAATTGGATAAGAACTACCCAGATTTATGTTAGTAAGCTACTTTTGAAAACGATATCGAAACATGTTAAATTTGAGCTATGTATTCAACTTTAGACTGGACTTGTAAATCTCTTACAGCAGAATTTTAAGACAGTTTGGATAAGTTACAATTGTGTATTTATGTCAAGCAACCATAGCATTGCATATTCAATATTTATGTTTGAAGGTTTACGGCTGTATTTATCTTCCAGTACTCTTTATTATGATCTGCTCTATAATTTTGGCTGATTTAATTCATCTGTCATGTTCAAGCAAAGTATTTCAAGCTCATGTAATTTACCTACACAATTTTTATTGCATCTGTTGATTTGGGATGTATCATGCAATTTACTCTTTCCCATAACTTTTTTTTTTAAAGATTAATTTCAATTCTGTACATACTTTTTATGTTAAAGATGTTTTTGCTTTTCAAATTTCATATCATTTGTATACAAATCAATCCTTATGTTTTAATATTTTTATATTTGGTCTTATAATACTTTATTGCCATAGGCTTCAATGGTGTTTTGAAGAACGTGATAAGTTTGTACACTGTGTAGCATGCATTTGTCGAACACACAAGAGAAAAAAAGCCATGCTTCAACAAACATGTGACCAAGAAGGAATACAATCTGAAATTTGTAATTGGTTCAACAAATTCAAATATGTGAATTCAAAGAATGTGTTACACTGTAGCTACTTCCATTGCGAGGACCAAACACAAAATGAACGCACTTTGTCTGGGAATGTCAAAGTACTAGTTGTACACATCCTTTGGTCGATCTCATAACGCTTTGTCAATAGTTATTTTGTTTTTGTTTCAATTTTTTCCTGTGTTTATAGTCTCTTAATTGTTAAAATATCTGAACTGAACATTATAAAACTATATTAACTACATCTCAAATCTCACCTAAGATAATGAAGAAACCAAAACGAACAATCTAAAGAGCACAAAGATATATCTCTAACTAATACAATGATTCGATGTGAATCAAATCATTAATATTGTTATTATGATACTTACACTACGACTTGAGTCAACAACAAAATATGCAAATGAAAGGGTGTATTGGTGTATTTGTATGCAAGTCATGTGTGTGTATTGGTGTATTTGTATGCAAGTCATGTGTGTGTATTGGTGTATTTCTTGTAGTGAAATGGTATTAACCTTTGTATTACTTTCAATCAAAAGTTGCTGGTAATTTCAGTTATTTTGTTCATTATATGTTATATCTTCAATTAAAATGAGCAAATATACATCAAATCCTCTTCCGCTTGTTTGTTACTATTCAACTGCAGGTCCCCAAAACTAAGGCAAGTTATAAAAGCCCACCCTATATATATATATATATATGAATAGTGTCAAGATTGCCTATACAGGGGTCACTGCTTGCCACCCGAGAGATCCTAAGAAGTCTGAATACTGGCTGAGATAAAATATTTAAGGCTTTGACTCTGTCTGAGTGTTCAAGTTCTATCACCGACTATCATAGTTATCTCCAGTGAAATTAGCCTGAAATTTGTTTTAAAACAAGCGTCAACTTTGATGTTCATCATGATCCAGGCTTTATTTGACACACTGTACAACTCAAAATTCTTTCCAGAATTGTTCATAGCTTAATTTCAAATTTCAGCAGTATAAAAAGCAAGTATGAGTATGGCATGAGAGCCGTTCAAACAGTTCTCCGGACTGATCTTATGGTGTGGGCCCTGATTCACCATTTGGAGTGATCATTTGCATACGTCATCACTAACCCTTTCTGCATAATTATGGTCAATATATCATCAGGTGCCTAAGGTTGGCTTTAGATAGGGCTACACTTTGCACTTTTCATTTTTCACGAGGGAAGCGGAAATGGCAATAGAGGATAAAGAGAAGTCCTTTAGATAGGGCTTCACTTTTCACTTTTCATTTTTGGTCGATGAATAAATGAATAGCCCTCCGAAAACAAGAAATGAATCGGTTCATTTCGAGTGAAAAATGAAGAGAGGATCCTTTCATTTCAAACCCATTTTGGCACAAAGTCGAAATCTGAGTTCAGAATCGAATTTCTTATTAAATTCTAGTGTGGTTTGGTACTAAATATGATATGATTATTAACTTTGTACGTTTAAATAAATAATTGTAATCCCGGCAACAAGGGAATTAGGTCATGTGCGCTTGCAGCTGCATACTACTAGATAGACACTCCCTATGCATCGTGTGTAGGGACGTACCGTATGTATGCATTGTGGGCAGCCTACTTCATTTTGTGTGTACACAGCTACACAGTAATAATAGTAATTGGAACAACACAGCACTGTCTCAATATGGATGACTACAAACAACTTATCATTAAGATTGTCAGAAATAATACATTGTTGTGGGATCCACGCCATCCCGATTATAAAAATATGGATAAAAAAGGCTTTTTTTGTCAAAAAGAATTCAACCACCTGAAAGTATGTAAACTGGAGAAGGAAAACTTTAATCTATCTTTTCTTGCAACATTACAATTCAATTCAAAGGTATATCATCAAACAATAGATGATGAAAAAAGAGAATTATGCATGCATAAAAGTCATTTTGAAAATATTACCGAGATGATGAAAATGATGATGATGGTGGTGATGGTGAAAAGTCAATGTAAACGGTCAAGAAAGTGAAAAGTGAAGAATGAAGCCCTATCTAACAGCAGCCTAAAAGCACTCAATAGCCTAGTGACTAGTGGTCTGCATAGCTGTCTAAGGATCAATGGGTTCAGGGTTCGAATCTTGACTGGGTCCAACATTGATTCCTTAGATAAGATTCTTTAAACAACTTTCCTCATCCTATCGGAGACGGATGTGAAAATAGGAGGAGCCCTTGGAAACAGACATCTTTGTCAAAAATAGATTGCATCAATGCCTAACAGGCTACACAGATCGTCTGATGTGTTATATGTTCGTAGTTTGCCGGGGGCAAATAAGATAAGATATATATTATTATTCCTTTGAGGAAATTATAATGTGTTATAACAAGCTATGCTTCTGATAATCTAGGGACTAGACGAATACATCCAACACAAAGCAATCATTCTATTAGACAATTTAATTATAGTGTGTACAAGCTATGCTTCTGATAATCTAGGGACTAGACGAATACATCCAACACAAAGCAATCGTTCTATTACTATTAGACAATTTAATTATACTAGTCTTCATACTACTCCTCCTCCGCACCCAGCATACACAAACATATTTATTATAACAAGATAGATTACAACTTGACACAATAAAAATGTCAAATTCAGCACTTAGAAAGAAGTATTCGTGTTGAACCATGATTCAGTGCAGGAAATAAGTGATACATTTCTGTATTCGTGCATGAACCGCACACATGCGTGTAGTTCCGCTTGTTTGTTACACAGACAGTGACATTGCCACTGATGAGAACTAGTAACACAGGACATCTGTGTATGTGCTCTAACACTAACACCACCTTTCTTGCCTCGTTTGTTATCAAGTCGAGTAATGTTTCCATTTGTCACACTGAGGCGAAGCGATTTCAAAATGGCATTGATGAGGCATTGGATTGCTTTTTAAAGCTACATACACCAGCACCTCTACAGTCAGCTTCACATTTTGTAAAACAATACAAATCTGCAGCCACAAAGAAGCAGAATCCAGCATAATAAACACTTTTATGACTTTCATCACACTACAATCAATATAATTAAAGCAGGTGGTGAAAATGGAAAAGCTTCAGTAAATTGTAAAAGGACGAGACGGTAAAAAACTGATGTATCGGGTTACCCCTTTCTCAACAGACACAAAACAAAAACAGAGAACACACCTTTTTATCGACTTCAGTGCTTTTCGTGTTTGGTGTTTTTTTGTTTTGTGTCTGTTCTGAAAGGGGTAACCCAAAACGTAAGTTTTTTACCATCCCGTCCTTTTACAGAAGCTTTTCCATTTTCACCACCTGCTTTAATTTACTCTTCAGCTTCTAGCAGCCTTCGTTCACTTGTTAATCAAAATAATTGTGAAGCACTCAGAGCATGGTAAAAACTGGGTAAATGCTATCATTTAATTTACTTATCTAGGTATCTATTGTAGAGATGTCAGATGAGTTTGTATGGTCACCCAAAGGTCGGTCTGTGATGTTCATGCCACTTTATCTTGTTGAATTCTGTTTGGTTGCTTATTGCAGGAGTGAATATCTACCTTACACCGAAAGGCAAGAAACGTAAATAAATAATAATAAATGAGAGCAATTATATAGCGCCTATCCACTGTCATCACCATGCTCTAAGCGCTTCACAATACTACATCATCTATCCCCGGCGAACCATTTAAAACATCAGACGAGACATGCAGCCTGTTAGGCGGGTATACAATTTTTTGGATAAAGACAACGCCAGGGGGACATCTGCTCCGATAGGATGAGAAAAATTGTGTTAAGAGTCTTTCCCATGGACTCTGTCGGGCCAGGTCAGACTCGAACCCTGGACCCTTTGATCTCTAGGTGGATACGCTGACCACTGACTAGACAGCTGATGCCAACGTAAATTGATGGAGAAAGAAAGGAGTGGATCTTTACTAATGTAGTATAGGTGGCATGGACTGACAACATATATTTAGATTTCTTTTAAAATCTTAATAAAACAGCAACCAAGACTTTTTGTATATTGTACAAAAGCGTTTTGTCATTCTTTATTAATTCCATTGAAGAAAAATTAAACAGCTATATTTTTCATTCCATCTAAAGTACAAATATAGAATTAAAAACGTTTTAAAAAAGTAACAATTACAATAAGTTACTTGCTACCATTGTATAAATAATAATATTTTAAATAGTATGGTACAATGATAATTATGATAAATGCAGTTTCAAAGTAATTACTGATTTTATATTTTAAATAATAATATAAGTGCAACAGTTATAATACGAATATAGTTTTATACAAGTGAAAGATTGCTGATTTGGATTTGAAAATAAAGTAATATAATATCAATGTATCAATACAGTGGAAGTCGGATTCAACGAGGTCGTCTGGACTGATGACATAATCTTGTATGCGACCTTTCGTTATACGCGACGTCCGGTATAACGAAAAGTCGCATACAGGGATTTCAACTGGCCACGTTGTAGCCGACTTCTCGTTGAATGCGACCTCGTTGAATCCGGCGCCCACTGTACTTTTCCTACGGGAAGCCAAGAATCAAGAGCCTTCAGGAGAGCTGGTCTTGTAATGGGTCAGAGGTAGTTTGCGCAGTTTTTCAGCAGACTAAAGAGAAATGTAAAAAGAAAAAGATTTTCAAATGTTTTCTGACAGACATTTTAACTTCTTCTTTCCTCTCCATGAACAACTTCAAAAGTCATGAAAAAATATATACATCATAAGAAATTTCACTGCATACGGCATCATAAAAATCAATTCTTTTAAACATTGTGGTAAAAATATCCACTTGATCATTATTCAGTTTAATCTTACACTTACACATCTTTAAAAACAAGAACTTTAAATTCAATGCGATGAAAAGAGACAAAATGTACGCTACCTGTTCCGCAGTCATGTCTCGCTGTGCACTGGCCAGCATCTCAAACCCGACCATGAATTTTTTAACAGTTGCCGACCGTAAGAGAGGGGGGTAGAAGACTGCGTGGAGCTGCCAATGGCTGCAATCTTCTGTCAGGTACGACCCGGTCGGTGCGCCATGCCAGCCCATACAGTAAGGGAAAGACGTCTCAAACAGGTTGTCGTACACAGTCAAAAGTTTCTTCAACATATGACATAGATCTGGAAATTGTGAGAAAAGATAAAGAAAGTGATTACAAAATTACAAATTGTCAAAACTTTCAGATATTCTCTGATTTCCAATTTTTCTACTATCCTTAATTTCCGCTGCTACGAAAGTCTTATTTTGTTGAAATGATAATAATTCATGCCACCCAAGAGAGTCAGAGAATTACAGAGAATCAGAGAATTACAGAGTAGAAAATCTCTTATCAGATGCCAGGCAGCGAGATATGACGCATGGAAAAGCTATTTATATAGAGGGCTGACAGAACGAAGTGTGTGATGATACTAAATACAACGTTTACACCCCTGATGTCACAATTTTCTAATTGGATTTCTTTCCTAAATATGTTTAATTGGACAGTTCATTTTGTAAGTACAGACAAGAATTACATTTGTTGTCAGGTGACCAGTTAATCGCAATTTGTGTCCTCACTTCAATCAAGTAAAAATGAGTACTGGCTATAGTATAGTCATAGAAAGATCTAGTATTATAGAGCAAAGCGTTTTATTGGCAAGCTGACTGTCCTGGTCTGTTTGTACACAGGGACTTTGACTTTTCACCCATCTTTCCCTCTGCTTCTGTGAATGTGGAGTGGAACAGTAGAAACTAACTTGTACTCACCATCCTTTTCTTCCTCAGCCAAGTCTTCTATCCTGAGAACGTGTCGCCGTGGCAACAGCATCGTCTCATAGGGCCAGGTGGCCCAGTAAGGCACCAGCCACACCCAGTGGTCACTAGACACAACAAGCCTTTCCTGCAAACAAAACAAACGTTAAACAACAATGGGAACAGTGGCGTTAATTAAATCCTCAGGGCCAGAGTTTATCCCAGTTTCAATGTATATCATGAAAACTAATGAAGCTTTTCACTCCTTTAAATAAAAACTGCAATGACATACATAGTATAATGTAAGTATTGATTTTCTAGACAAATGAGTTTCCTTTTTTTTACCATTTAATTTGGTTACACAACTTTTGAAAAGAAAAAAAGAAGTGAGATGAAATACATTCATAACTGGTATTTTGAGCAAATTTGTACAGGTAAGAACAGACGAGAATAACGTACCCCTCCTTTTCTATTCTTTTATTCTGATAATACATTATTTTCTTAATTCTTAACATCAGCACTTACTTTTAAAATAATAAGTCAAAAGCAGAACGTACCTTCTTATCTATTTCTTTCTCCAGGTAGTCCATGAGCATAGGCTTGCTGTACTTGGCGTAGAAAGCCTTCTGGTTCTTATCTTTCAAAGCGGGTTCATTTGGAAGGAAAGAGCAAGACCAAACCTGCAGGTAATAACAACAGATGAAAAGGAAGAATAGTTGAATCAAGCTAGTTTGAAATGTGACAATAAAAAAAAAAAATTATTGAATATTGTCATTACATCTTGAAGTGTGTCAAAAGCATGACCCGAAGCCCTGAGCAAAGTGAAGAACTCCTATTTCCAAAGACTGTACTTTTTTTCCCAAAAATATGTTGCATACCCTTAGAATTAACTATACATTATAAAATACGATCCGGTGTAGAGAGAAATTGATGAACTAAAGAAAATATATAGTTATTTTGATGGGGTTTAATTGAAAACATTTCTTTAAATTCGACGATAACTCAATTTTGACCAAAAAGTTATAAAAAAATTCGTCCCGTGCGACTTGTGACGGGTTTTCTCGTGGCGCCACACAATTATACAATTGTTGAAGTTATTTCCCTTAGATCACCAATTCTAAATATCTGTTAAGTCGTACAAACTATTTCCTTTTTGAAATGTGTAGGTATGTATATATATCTGTAGACGGTACCGTTTCGGATTTTAAATCCTCATCAGTACAGATTATGTCCCTTATTTGGGTAAGGGACAG
>JAULCB010250643.1:0-12512 GCA_032358575.1 Dendronotus rufus
TTCATTTCCGACAGTTTCGTCTCCTTCGAGAAAAAGTGGAATCAGACACACAGACAGTCATTCTTATAGATATAGATGTATCAAATGCTTATAATATTTTCAATTGTTGTAAGAATATTTTGGAAGGTAATGAGAATATAAATAGTTTTAGGACTACTACATTGTCAACGCCATATAATTTATGGGAAGGGATTATTCTTTATTTTATTTGTTTTTATTTTCAAAAGGAAACAAAAAAAGAACAGCCAACCCCACAAAATACAGAAACCCAGAAGTTTACGAGGCAATGTATTCAACGACAAGTTGCACTGACAAAAATGGAACGGATCAAGGATTTGAGCTGGTCTTCTCAAAATCGGTCGACGCATATAGAAAGGTATTTTTACAATTTTTAGTATTTGATATAGATTTTGGAGATGAAATTATTAAAAAATGACTACACTCACAACAATGAAATTGGTTTAAAACAACTAACTACAGCTGACCTCAGAACTAACAAGCTTGGATAGGAACTTCTAAATCCCGATTTTATTTACCGCTGAATAATACTAAAACTAAAACCTCAAATTTAGTAGCGAGATGCATAAGAAAAGGCTCACGCAAAATTTACAATCGATGACATCTTTGTTCTTATTTGTCTTCAGATAAAACAGAACAACAACCAGGTGATGTGGTTGATACAAAAAGTGGAGAAAGACTTTGACAGGACAAAGGGTTACAAGACATTCCAGGAATTCTTGGACAGCCAGCAATATTCCAGCAGGGGCATCTTACTGTATGAAAAAATCTTTGGCCGAACGTTTGTGAGCACCGGAGGACTGGAAACAACGAAGGTGAGAAGACAGAAAATTCCATTAGCTAAAAAGATCCCTTCTTTGTCCAAATAGAGAGTAATATGATTGACTACTATATCTATTTAAATTTAATGTTATAACTTGTACGGTGATTTGATAAAGGAAAAGAATCTTTGTTTTATCATAATCATTTCACGTTCTTTAAAAAGAAAACTAGTTTACTTTGCTCAAAAAGATAAGATCATATCATAATCCAATGGAAATGTTCATCTGTTGCTTTAGGACTTTGTGGGCATGTTGGATCTGAAGCAAGACCAGAAAGTGTTGGATATCGGAGGTGGCATTGGTGGAAGTGCTTTCTACATGGCCAAGGTAAGGACTAAGACTAAGAAGAGATTTCCTTTCGTGATGCACACATTAATCAGCGAAGAAAATTCCATCAAGTTGATACATCTACTTGTTTATCTGCGTTCCCCGTCATGTCAATCCAGCCTGTTCCAGGAAGTAACCAGTCTGCTGCGGGCATTCCATTGATACACCACCTCAAATTTGGATTAAAAATTAAAAAGCAAAGACTAGCCAGTAGTAATAGTATAGTAATCCTTGATTATTATCACTAAATGGTTTTCTTTTCAGCTATTTATGGACAATGAGGTAGTTAATAATCTCACGGTAAAGCCGTAAAAATTCCTAATAACTGCAAAATCATACCTACTGTTGTAATGTAGGCCACACTACACTACAAAAACCTTTCCACTCAGCCATGAAGAATTAATTGGTTCACTTCACTGATCAAAAAAAAAAAGAAATTAGAATTAAAATTGCTCTGATTGTTTCTTGATTATTATATCATTTATCTCTTTACCTCTTGTTTTCCTTGCAGGAGTTCGGTGCGTTTGTCCTCTCCATAGATCTTTCGTACAACATGACCCAGATAGGCATGGAGAGAGCCGAGGAGGTGGGGTGTGGATCTGACCAGGTCGTGTTTGAAATTGCCGACGCCACAAAGAGAGATTACCCAGCAGAATTCTTTGACGTTGTTTACAGTCGCGACACGATTCTTCACATTGCAGACAAATTGTCCTTGTTTAAGAAATTCCTGGTATGTGCTATTTCTGTTTTTTAAGTACCAGTATGCATGTATGTGTATTAAATGTTATTTATTCACTTTTATGACAGTTGTTGATAATTCTTTTTGCCAGCACTTTATAACTGTATGTATGAATGTTCTCTGTTCACACAAACTAATTGACAATCACAAAGTGTTTTCGCAGTTGATCTAATCGATTACCTCTACCTTTACCGTTTCAGAAATTTTTGAAACCAGGCGGCAAAGTTCTCATTTCTGACTACTGCTGCAGTCCTGACGAGCACTCTGAGAAATTCAAGAAATACGTTGCATCAAGAGGGTACAACTTGCTGTCCCCTGCAGCCTATGGGAAGGTAAATTGGCGTTGGTGGTAGTGTAGTGGTAGCCTAGGGGTGTGAGATTGAATTGAAAGGTCTTAGGCTCGAATCCTAGCTGTGGATTTCAGTCAGCGTATGTGTAGTGACTCAACATGGGAATTGTTACGGTTTAGAGAATGCAGAGTGAAAACTAGCTTGTACTTGTAGAGTTATTTGTAATGACTCGTTTGTACTTTTAGGGCCATTCTTTTGATTCTTATATATTATGACAAATTAACTCTAAACACGTGGATTTCTGTTTGGTTTTGATTAGTGGCCCCAGTTTACTGTAGCCTATGTACGCCTAATTTACACTTATTTGTTCAATTATTAGAGATTGATACCCTACCTGCATTATATATATTTATCTTTTAATTCTGATTCTACTCTCTCTCACTCTTCGCCAACAGGTTCTTGAAAAGGCAGGTTTCATCAATGTTCAGGCAGAAGACAAATCTGATCTATTCAAAGAAGTGCTGAAGAGAGAGATTGCCAAGACGGAATCCTGCAGAGATCAGTTTATTGAGGTCAGTTGAAAACAAAATGTGGTAATTATGAGTGACTCAAAAGACATTTATCGTTGCCGTTTGAAACTTTGGTAATTATGAATGACTCACAGTACAGAGATTTATCGTTGCTGTATCAAACTTTGTGGCCGGTGTCAATAATAAGATATCCCAGTTCAAGTCCTGCAGCGGTCAAGTGGACAGTGTACACTCACTTACCACATTTGTTTCATGTGGTCGGCGCTATATTATATCACTACTATTATGTTCAACTGTGTTGCTATCTTATCATGTAGAGTTCTGTGTTCTGTAACTGTAAAGCGTCAATGAGCACTCTAACTCTTAAGTGGATATAAGGCGCTATATAAATCAATTATTATTTTATTATTACCACCGAGAGGGCCCCAGATCGATGCGTGGCAGTGGCTTACTCCAAAGATTTTAAGGCTTGGGGATTAGCTATTTGGTGTCAAGTCCTATTGCAGACGTACAGCCAATAATGTGGGGTGGCGGACACCTGTGTAATGCTTTGTTTTGTTATTGTTATCCTTTGCCTTATAATGCTTTTGCAATGTCTGCAACCTGTCCTAATCTAAAGTAAAGGGAACATTTGTTAACTGTTTGAAACTGAATTTTTTTTTTATTGACTTTGCAAAACTCATGTTTTGATTTTGGTGTTTTCTTTTTCATTCATATTTTAAATTCGCTATGATCCATCATTTGTTCTTCTTTTCCATGCAGGAGTTTGATGAGGACGGCTACAATTACATTGTCGACGGATGGAAGGAAAAATTGACGAGAGTGGAATCTGGCGATCAAAGATTTGGACTCTTCTATGCTGAAAAGGCATAGAAAGTACCTAAACCTTATTCGCAGCCAGCCCATACAATCCTGGGTCAGGTTGAATATATATATATATATATGATATAAGACTAACTGTGATGTGAATCTTCTTACTAATGAAATCAAGTACCGTACGCAGGAGGAGACCAAATTCAAATGAAAGTTTGATGAAGATAAAAATATTGTAGATATTGTTTTATAATTTGAATCGCACATTATCCTTATGTTCTATTATATTATATTTATGATATATGAATGTACCTTTTATGATGGATTTAATTTATCATAAAGTAGGGTACTGTGGAATTCCAAATTAGCAAACCTGAGTAGTGTGAAAGATTTACAGTAATTTTCAAATGACAGATAAAAGGATATAATATGAGTTTTTTAAATTTCCTTTTATTATATTAAAGAAGCCCTGTGATTATTTTTGCAATGAGAAGTTTACTTTGTAATGTTTTATGTTTTATTCTTTCAATGCTGCACAATTCAATCTACCCAAAAGTAGCATTTAAAGAACTAGATAAAAATATACCGGTAAACTAGCCAAACTAACCTTAATTATAACAAGTTTTAAAGTAGAGTAGGCAATAGCAGCCATGACACTTGCTATCATTACAATGAACTTTTATCAACGTACAGTGACTTTACAATGGCATTTTTTTCCTTCCGTGATCTCATGTTAAATAGCAGGGATAATTATTCTTTTTAACAGTGGTGTTCAGTTTTTACACATAATACAAATTACCTACTAAGGTTTTTAAATCTACTATATCTAGTTTATTTAAAAGATTCATGCCCATACAAACCAACTATTTTCCAAGAGACTTATCTATGACAATGACACTTAGTCACTTCGGTACATGAAATTGTGCATGCTGACTTAGATTGTCAGTGACGTTACAAAATATAATAGAAAATTATGTTTAGAAATTCCTTTGATCTTTTGTATTTTTAGTACCAATAGAAATTATGAAAAACAACTCGCTTATTCAACGTGCCCATACTACGTTGACTATGTGAACAAAATCACGCCATGTGTGCTTAATTCTGTGAAACATCCAAACATTGACTCGCGGTCAGAGCAAAGCAAGCGAGCATTTGTAATTTAGCACTTATAATAGACAAAATCTTTAATTAGATCAAGTCAAGTTTCAATGAAAAAATATTTTTGTAACGTCATTAGCAGAGTCCAAGTCTTCATGACAAGTTTCATTTAGTTCATTGAGATACACTCGGGTTTGTGTCGGCATGGTCGGCATGAATCTTCTGTAAACGGACTATAGTACGATACCTACTTTTTAACTTACTCGTCT
Organism: Dendronotus rufus; assembly: GCA_032358575.1. Lineage (NCBI taxonomy): Eukaryota > Metazoa > Mollusca > Gastropoda > Nudibranchia > Dendronotidae > Dendronotus > Dendronotus rufus. The sequence continues at coordinate 4,906 of JAULCB010250643.1, forward strand.
TATTCAGGGAAAATTCCCTTGCCCACTTCTGTATTGTAACATCTTACAATTCCTATCAGGCTTTCAGATATTAATGGAAAAAATAATTCCGGTTTATGAATTATGTAATATAGAGAATATATAATTTCTTATCGGCTGTTCAATTTGTCAGTACCGTGCGTAATGATTTTATTCGTCGTAACAATTTTGAAAAATTATTTCATATACTCAGTTCTTTCACATTCTGAAAAAAAAGGATGATTTGATATCGCAAGATTTGCTCTACTCTACTATTATGAGTGGTAATTAATCTTGTTGCCTTAGTTAAGCGCTTCCAATGTAATTTCGATGACAAACACATAATATTGCATGTGATGAATAAGGCAACCATCAAGACGTAATGGTCTTGTTATTTGCACATACTTCAGAGATGATTTCTGTAAAAATGTAAACCCTAAATAGAAATAGGTACGGGTATCTTTCTTCCATTCAGAATGATTCTGTTTCAAAGCTCCCTATATATGTATATATATTGAATATATAAACTGTAAATGAACATTCTGAATTGGGCTTTACGTGGCTGCTACTGCTACTTTTCCGTCAATCAAACAAAATGGCAAAAGGGTTTAAGAATTGTTTCGCAACTTTCAGATAGAAACTTTTAGAAATTCACAGTGACAACCAGTTTGCGAGTCAAGGTTTCTTCAATTGCACAATTTATAAAACTTATTATGAAATGAAATAAGTACAACTTAATCAGTGAATAGGAACCTAAAAAGACAAATGTCATTTGATTTTGAATGTGATAAATCTCATCTCATCCGCTTGCAATCTTCATAAAAACCCTGTAATTTATAATTATAACTTAAGAAATATTATGCTGCTTAAGGTTTGGTGAGGTCAGGGGTGAATATTTTCATTTTTCACTGAGGGTGATTTAAATTGCTTTATCAATTAAAACAGTTTTTATGCCTTAAAAAACAAATTTAAAACGTCCTAAAAATGACTTTCAGATGTGACAGGTCTTCACATCTTTTTCTTTAACTTTTTTGTTGCAATTTTCTAATAATACATATTATTTTCCTACTCCTTTCTTATCTATGAAGGTACCAAATTCTATGCCCTTTGAACATGATGTTGTGTTTCATTCTTTATCTTTTGTCTAGTTTTACATCTTACATTACACGTTAAATTTTTCTTAAAATCTAAACAATTGTTGTGGTTGATTGTCACCTAGCAGTACCTACCACAGGAAACGAAAATTCATTAAAAACAAACCAGACAGATTATAAATTAAAATATAATCGCAACATCTTGTTACCGTACCAGATATATACGAATTTGAATACATACCGTACTCTCACTGGGATAATTAATGATAAGGGAGAAGTAGGCTATTGATGATATTAAAGAAAAATGTAAATAAAATCCAATTATTGCTGTCTTTACCATAGCAATCAGAATCTGAACTTCAAAATGTATAGAAAGTTTCATTATAATTTTTCGTGAAAAAATGATTTTATTGCCTTGTATTTTTAGGTGCCCGCTGTAGCACCAAACCTTAAGGACAGAACTTTTCTGTATTACTCTTTGAAATGACATTTCGTATCCTAATCTTATTGTACTTGTACATATTGTCACTGTATAACTACTTATGATAATAACCTTGCTGATATTAGAACTTTACTGCGTACTATGTTTGATTTTTTTTGGGGAGGTTGTTTTTAACCACTCCTTTTGTATATTTTCGGGAAGTTCTGAATCATTCCTTATATATAATTTGTACATTTGACAAAGAAGAAGAATGTGTCTTGTGTGTATTGTGTATGATTATGGTACATCAAAGTACGTATTTGAGATAGGAGTGATTGAAGCAAGCTTGTACTTGTAGTGTGAATATGTATGAATCGTCTGTCATATCATTTGAGAAAGCAGATCACAAATCAATAAGGTTATGGTGTATCTATACTAAACTGCAATAGTTAAACATTGTAAAAATTATATGCTGTAGTTTTATCCAGTTTACACTAGACATATCTACATACATTGTGAAATTTTGTGATGTAGATAATATTATTGATATACGAATGTTGTTTTATGAGATGCTGTACATTTATCAGATTGCAATATATTTTTCCAGCAGGAAAACTGCGGTTGTATGTGTATTTTCTACAATACAGAATAAAAATTTGACCAAAACTAAAAATTTACCCAGTTGTTGTATGCCTTTGTTTTCACTGTATGATGAAATGAATGAAATAATATTTATAAAGCGCTTATCCACTGTATGCTAAAAGCCCTTCATAATATCACTGGCAGACAACAAACATATTACATATCAGATATACGTGCAGCCTGTTAGACAATTTACGGTTCTTTGGACAGAGACAATGTTGTCTGAAACCAGCAGGACCTCCAAATTGTTCATCTGTCTCTGATAGGATGAGTGAAAGTTGTGTAGTAATAAGTCTTTCCCAATGACTCAACGTCCGACCCAGTCAGGATTTGAACCCTGGACCCTTCAATCACCATCTTTATCTTTGTATCCTCGTAAACAATACAACAAAACTGATGAAATACAGACAAGATCAGGAGAGGTGTTGAATGTACAAGAGTACACCAGCGGCGTGTCCTCGTAACAACATCCAAGGGAGCCAAGATGAAAAGATTACACAAACAATGAAAGCCAGTAACGGGTTGAAAGGCAACATGATGATAAATATTTAAAAGTTAATAAATGAAAACACACATACCTCATCGTCCTAGAATCTGGCTTACACGTACAACAATGATGATAACCCAACACCATCAGAAGAAACCATCTTTATCAGTTTACCCATTTCTTTATTTAGGCTTTCGCCAATAATTCAAAATACGACTGACTCAAATTGGCCAAAACAAAATAAATATTATAAACAATTCAAATCGTAAAAATCAGAGGGTTAAGTGGTCCCAAGACAACCAATAGCGACACGCCACTGGAGAGTACAGTCGTAAAATCAACAAGTGTTTGCAATTGCAAGTTCAATCGTGTAAAAAGGCATATAGAATATATCACCAGCAGTAGAATACAAAACAAGAATCATCATTAGATATTATAGACTCCGATGAATTTGAGTTCAGAAGCTGAGTACCGGTAACGTTTAAGATGTTAAGATACGTTTATATTGAATAGTTGACCTGATAAACAGAGTAGGCTGCATGCCTAAAATGTATCAAGGAGACGACCATAATCACATCGACATTGAATGTTGTAAGAATTGAAAATAGATAAGCATAGAAAAGGAAGCACTTCTTTAGAACATAATATAAATACATCATTATTGTCTAGATTAGAGTAATTTTTACAATACTTTGCACTTTGCACATCAATTGTTTCCCTTTTCATTCTGTTGATATCATAATTTCAAACATCCTACTAATGTCATGATTATCTTTTACACATCCGTTTCTCGCGATAAGAAACCAGTTGATGCTTCTGAGAATGGCCTCATACTCATAGACTATCACTTTCATCAACTTTGTTACTTTCACTTAACGATCTACCATCGGGATGTAAGATTTCAGCCTGAATGTCCTTGTTTTCAGTCACATCATCACTATCCGCACCTTCATTTACAGCATCATCATCGTTATCATCAGCAGCATTATCATCGTCCTTCTCATCATCATTAACACCACCAACATCACCACCCTCATCATCATCATCATCAGCAGCATCAACTTTATTGTCATCGTCATTATCAAGTTTCTCTTCTTTCCCCTTATTGTCGTTTTCTTCAGGCATGATCCAATCGATGATAGTGTCCAGCAAACTCTCGTTATCATCGTCGTCAAACTGTCCACCACATTGACTAAGACTAAGATGGTTGCTGTCTTTTCCACCCTGATCGTCGCGGTTAACAACCAACGAGCCCTGTGCTTTCAACGAGTCATTCGAGCCTTTCTCGCTGATTTCGCTGATGTGCTGAAGATAAATCGTGGGTGCTTCGTACAAAGAATTATTGTCAGATGCATTTGGCATCATACTCGTATTATCAGTTTGCAGTGGGCTTCCTCTTCTATTTCTATTGTCATATTCATCCCACTGATCCAAACGCGAGCACATTCTCTCTACCCTGTCGCTCGATTCGCCGTCCGTCATTTTAGAAAGATCAAAAGCGATGTTACTGATTGCTTCAGTTGCTATGGCAACCTTTTCGTCTTTCTCCCTCCAGGTGGTGAAGACTTCGCTTCGCATCAGATCTATGGAACTCCTTACTTCGTCTGTATTCCCTGACAAGAAAATAAGTGAAAGAAAAAATTGTTTATTGGAATTACAACGGATGATTTTTATTCAATAGAAAAATAGTTTTGTCATACAAGATAGGTCCGTAGTTTTAAAAACAAAATCTTCTAGAAATGACAGGTCAAAAACACCCTGGTCCTAACCGTTTAGTGCGTGTTTGTCAACAAGACAGCAGATGCAGACGAGAACATTAAACACCATAAAACAAGCACAGTGAGAGAGAGAGAGCAAAGGGAGACAGACAGATAGAGACAGACAGAGACACAGAGACAGACAGAGAGATGGAGATAGACAGAGACGGATAGAGAGACAGACAGAGACATAGACCGAGAGAGGAGGGGAGTCGTTTATTCCTTACCTCCCACTTCGTGCTGTCTCTGTACATCCATGATGTACCTGTGTACGATTCGTTGTACCACTATCTGTAAAGGACAACAGAAGGTGAACGGTTAAAGTACAGTAAATTACGGTATTAAACGATAAAAGGCTGCTAGAAACTGTGGAGTAAATCAAAACAAGGCGAGTGAAAATGGAAAAGCTTCTGTGAGGGACAAGACGGTAAAATACTGAACGTTTCGGGTTACCCCTTTCTCAACCGAGAACAGACAAACAACTAGACAACTGTTTGTTTGTTCTCGGTTGAGAAAAGGGTAACACGAAACGTCCAGTGTTTTACTGTCCTGTCCCTCACAGAAGCTATTTCATATTCACTCACCTTGTTGGAATATAGGGAGAGGTTTCTTTCGTCACTGCAACAAAGACAATGATAATAATAATAATATGTATGTTTGTTTGTTTAGAGTTTTATGAAGCTTCGACCTCGAGGGTTATTTTAGCGCTGGAAGACTAGGAATGACTGTACATTATAGGGATCAAATTATCATGCGAGTTATTCTTGCTAACCCACCTGATATACCGACATTCCGTCGGACAAAGGACCTCCGTTTTGGGCAGATCGTCTAAGTGTCCCCATTTCTGTACTGTCATCGTCCATGTTGAAACGGCGCTGTAGAGAATACACAATGGTCAAATTATGTTTACGTCCGAGGAGTGGGAGGTTGGGGTCTCTTTTTTACCTGGATATGAAGGGATACATCAATAGTCTTGAAATTTGGTGTCGGGACTTGTAGCTACCACTTACATGATCATACTCTAGTCACTTTAAATTTCGAGCCTCTAACCACACGACTAACAATTACAGAGTGCGGTTAACTCAACACAACCACGTCTAAGTACGTTCTAGTTATTGTTCTTCCTACTACGACTTACTTGTAAGTTCTCCCGTGTGGATTTGGTGGCGACGAGAGCAGGCCTTCGCCTCTTGTAGAGACTCTGTCTGATCATGGCCACGGGACGGCAGAGACTCTGCGTGACACACTCGATGCAGGAACGGACCATCTCGCGAGGGACCTCCAGGATGTTCAAGGGCACGGGCAACAACTTCCGGTCTGAGATGTAGTTCATGTAGAGGGCGCTCCGAGCGAACTTCCACTCAACGTCTTCGTCTGCCTGGCAAGCAATGCATGGATTAGATACGGAAAGGGTGATCAGCTGTATGCGTGTGTGTGTGTGTGGGTGGGGGGTGGGTGTGTGTGCGTATGGTGTGTGGGTGTGTGTTTATTGTATCCTCTCGAGTGTTTTATCAACACATACGGTCGACAACAAGGAAAGACAATTATGTCTGTCTTGGACACGCTTGTTTACTTATCCCCAAGTCCAATACCATTTATTCATAGTATCCACTTCCATAGCTTGTGTGGGTATGGGTTAAATCATGATTTACATGCCATCGATATCTCAAATCCTAAAACTTTTCCCCAGATCACTTCCGAAAGATCAAGACTACAGCTACAACTACAACTGCGACTTCAACGGCTTAACGTACGGGTAATGTAGTTTCATATGCCATAATAATATAATATTTAAACCTCCACTGCACTGATAGTCGTCGAGCCATCGTGTCGTATGTTAGACTATACAAGTTCATTCATTCCAGGGATGGTGGTGGTGGTGGTGAACTCACCTACTGCCCTCGGGATGTAATATCTAGACGGTTGTGACTCACCGCTATCTGCTCGTAGGACCTCGTCATCATGGCGATGAAGATGTTCATGAAGAGGATGATCATGGTGATGTGGTACATGCTGTCGATGGCTTGACCTATGCCCTCTGTCAGCGTGTTGTTGTAGCCTCCCAAGGACACGGACTTGGTCTTTCCACGGCCGTAGATGGCCCAGAACACTGTTCGGAAGGTGGCCATTTCGCTGGAAGTCGTGGGAAGAGAAGAATGCATTTTATTCTAAAACGATAATATGTAAATCATTTAGAAAAAGCTATTTTTCTCAGTTCATGAAAAATGGATATTTTATATCGTTGTGAATGGAACCCTTCAAATCTTTTTTTTTTTTAATCCAATACCTTGTATGTGTATATGCGTTAGCAGTGTCGACACCAATTCAGCTCCTTGCTAAGTCTTAAATGGTAGATGAATGAGGTAGATGCCCTAATATCCACCTTTGACAAAACACAGAGCTGGAAATCTATCTTATCTTATCTTATCTTACCCGCCGTAGTATTTGACGGCGTCGGGGTCGGGTATCTGGTTGGGGTTGAGCTCTATCTCGTGTCGCCTAGCGTAGTAGCCGAAGAGGTTCCGTAATGCCACCATGAAGGCGGCTATCACCATTGCTGCCAGGGACAGGAATTTGAAGACATCCTAGGCAGGGGATACGGGGAAAAGGTGAAAGGAATAGGTACGTATGGTAAATGGTGGTGGTGGTGGTCGTGGTGGTGGTCGTCGTCATGGTTGTTGTGGTAGCGCAGACATTTGAACAAGTCATAAAGGAGGAGAAGGAGGAAGAGGAGAAGAACAACAACAACAACAACAAGAGCAAGAAAAAGTAAGGAGAACAGAATAAGAATGAGAACCGGAATGACAAATAAAATGTCAGAGCGAGACGACACAGAGCCTAGAGATATACCATAATAATATATTGACCATACAGATACCATATGATTACACAGACTGCCCAAGCATACCTTGACCATCCTGGCTAGAGAAATCTGAAGGGGTCCAAGCATCTCGTTGGCGGGCAGCAGGTAGGAGATGCGGGTGAAGCTGAGAATGTTGGCCATGGCAAAGAGGCCCTCGGCCATGTTGATGGGGTCTGTGCTTCGCCAGAACCGGCGGTCTGATGAGAAAGACAAAAAGAGGGGATGGGGTGGTGAGACAGCGTGGGAGGAGGAGGGAAGAGGGAGTGAAGAGATAATGAGAGAGGGAGAGAGAGAGAGAGAGAGAGAGAGAGAGAGAGAGAGAGAGAGAGAGAGAGAGAGAGAGAGA
>JAULCB010250754.1:0-12505 GCA_032358575.1 Dendronotus rufus
CATCCAGTCTATAATATGGATCGCTGTATAATGCCAAAAGTGGATTCTTCAGCGTACAAATCCAGATCCAGATCCAGTATCATTCTAGATAGTCCTACCCGAAAAGGTAGTCGAGGTGGGCCTGTGTGTCCTCTGACTGGTCGGAACACATGGACAGGAAAGACGCCTTTTGATACGAGTAGGTGGCCTTGCTCCAGCGACTCTCGTGGAACAAGCGCTCGGCGTACTTCATCGCCATCAACCAGTCACTCTTGAAGCTGGGAGAATACAAGTGAGAAATCTCAATACACATGCAACTGATAGTCTACTATTCCACTAATAAAGTCTGAAGTGTTACATTTCAAATTCTAAAAAGTCTGAAGTGTTACATTTACAAAGGGAAAATCAACACATCAGTGCTGGGGAAAAGTAAGATGATAGTCTGAGTTAAAAGAAAGAAAACAGAAATAGAATTCATAAGGGATAACCTACCAGAACCTGCTTAGGACGACAGCAGAAAACCCCCCATAAAACTCATGACAAGAATTAGTAGAATAAGTAGAAATAAGACATATAATTATTGACTTATAACACCCTATTAACAGATCGACATGTTTGATTTCGTAAAAGATTGTACCGAGACACAGTCAGCGGCCACTCACCAGTGACACCACATCAACTCCCAGTAACACAGATGGTGAAACTGCTTCCATTCACTCTGGGAGTCGATGGATTCCTCAAACTCAGTGATAGCCTGAAACAATGGGCAATTATAATGACATGATATAAACATCGTCTACTTGCAAAATGGCTGAGAAATGAAGAATATTGCAAAAATATAAAATGAAAATGAAATAAAACAAACTTATTGAGGAATGGTTTTGACAGAGTCTAATTCTATTCAAAATTAAATGTTTATATAATATCCTGAGGAGGAAAACAAACTCTGTTCTTCCTCTCATGGAATGTTAGGATTTGCTCATCTTTTATACACCCATTATTTTATTCATTGGTTTATGTGTTAATTGTCGTATAACTGATTTGTGTCTGTGGAGCTGTGTGGTTAAACTATAACATATATGTTTGTATAACTGCGTTCTTGTAACAAATCCTAATTCCATACAAGATCAATACATTTTTTTATCTTCATCAATTGTTTACAAATTCTGTATGTACTAACAGTTCTTAATTTTGCAATGACAACAAAGGATAAAATCTCTATTTGGTGAACAAGAATAAAAAGATGTATTACTGCATCAATGTTTCCCTTGACTTCCTTCAATCGTCCACTGAAGAACAAGAACAAGGCACCCTGGGATGGAAGAAACACAAGCACAAAAAAAAGATGAAAATTGTAATTTGACTTAAAGGATTGTTGGCAACCAGATATCTTTCTATAGAAAAAAATAGAAAAAACTTCTATCGTGACGGAAATTCATTTTCTTTTCTGTTCTTTTTTTCTACATCAGTTAATCTAATAAAAGGTGCAACATTCTTTAAGGTTCTCTTTATGCCGTTTTTCTTTTTTCTTCTTCATAGCTCTTGACTGTTCTGTTTTGAAAACACAATAAATGAGTTGATAGATATACAAGATATAATAAGTTTTTCACAAAGTGTGAGATTCTTTTTACCTGCACCAAAAAATGTGACACTTTCTACTCAATTGTACTCACATGCGGGTGGTCGTCGAGACACGGCTGTAACACATCTGTTGCCAGTTGAATATCCCCATTACCCAAACCTACGGATGAAGGAGATGTTTAAGAAAGGATGAGAAAAGCGTTGTTGGGTGTTTCAATTCCTTTTTCATCAATCAATAAAAAATTGTAAAAAATAAAACTCCATCACCTAGGATTGCCTCTTTCTATTGGTTGTTGTTGACATTTTAAACTATACTAATCCCGCATTATGTAAGCAGCAAGTTCACACCCCACAAAAGAAAAAAAAACTCCCAGGCTAAAATAGAAAGACTTTCACACCCCACAAAATCACTCCCATGCTAACATGAATGTACAAATAAAATGAAATGAAGAGTACTAACCTAAAACGTATGTGATGAGTGAATGATACGCCACAAGGACAATGGCACACAGTTTGCTTCGGAGTCCTCCGTACAGCTGGGTCCCTTTCTGGATGTCTTCAAGGCCCCGTTTCTAAAGGATAAATGTACAATAAAATCAACCCTGGAATAGCACATACTCATGACAAGATTTTCATACATACACTTGATATCAACTAAAAGGAATTCATGTGCGTCACACATAAAGGAGGGATAGAAACTGGCAAAATTAAAGAAGTAAAATGAGTAAAAATAAAGTGCTTTTGGTGTTATCCAATCTTTAGATTAATAAATGAGCTTCTTATTGACTTCATTCCCTTCGATATGCTTGTCAAAACTCTTTTTTCTCTTTTTTTATTTTTGATCTGATTTTCTTTTGATTGTTTGTATGGATATATCCGCATTGACTCAACCTTTCACCCCAGAAAATATTTACAATTTCCTGGAGAACATTTTAAGGGTGGCTAAGAAATTACATAAACCTTTTCTAAAACACTACTCATTACACAGGGAGAACAATAAAGTCATGTTATCATATAATATATCAAGTGGAAGAAAATCCAATGATCATTTCAGCTATGAATCGGACAATGAATTTTGAATGAGAAATTCACACAAGATGTCTGTGAAATTGAAAAAATAAAATGTAAAAATGACACATTTGCGTGACAGTTTTTGCAAGATTCAGAAACTTTATCTAATTTTGGCTTCCAACAGCAATAGAAAATGCATTTATGTACATTCAAATAGACAAAATATTCAATATAAAAATAGAAATGAAATTATCATGAAATTTGTGATGACAAGCGGTGATGATGCCATTATAGTAAATTCCACCCCATGAAAAAAACAGAAACAAACATCTGCAAACGATTCAAACTGACTTTAATGTAAGGAAGGAGAGTTAACTTGCTACTTTGAATTTATAATCTTTCTAAACCCATAGAATTTTAATTTTTACTGAATGTCTACTTGAAAAGAGCTGATTTCTGTCACTGCAGAAACTTAATTTGGAAATAGAAACCAAGAAACAACACAAAAATTGAAAAACGAACACGATTTGATACTTCTCTTTCATGAATTGTAGTCCTTTTCTATTAAAGAAAATTTTCATTACCAAATTGCTATGTGTTATAAATGTTTAAATGGATTATTTGATAAGCTTTTCAAGTCATGGTGACATGTTTAAACATGTCGATAGTATGAAACATTATTCCAATGTGTATAAGCTGAAAATGATATTGATATTTCAAAGAAAAATATTGACCATTTTCTTATCTTGTGAATGAATAATCCTTTTTCAAAGCGCCTCTTGCGGCTCTTGTAATTTTGTTGCGATAATTTCATACCATGCTGTATTTGTAATCCTGTAGCTACCTTTCCTAATCTGCTTGTAAAGATTATTGAGCAAAACCTATATCGTCGGTGTCATGCACTAACCGTGTAACTGGTTTTGGGATTTTTGTCCAGGAGACTAAATGTTGTTCTCTGTTCTTGTGACAAATTAATTTTGAAAATCTGTGTACCTTGGTTAAATATCCACTTACGGGGTAATCGCACAGTTTTTTGACGTGCAGTGTGCAGTTACACGGATAGACATGCGTGATTAGAGCACGTCAAGATTCAGCAGTAGAAAACAGTTACGAGTTAAGACAGGCACATACACAGTTAGATCATGCTAATTTTTAACTATTCACGCTGTTTATAAACCAGCTACGTTAATAACGATGTAAAAATTTCGACGTTCAGTTTTTCGGTGCAGTTGCACGGTTAGACGGAAGGAGTGGCGGGAATTCTTGTCACATGCGATTAGATCACGTGATGAATTATCCTATTTATAGTACGAACTGACTTTCCATATCAAAGGGGAATCCCCGGGTAGGGTTTCTGACTACCTTTGGCTAAAAAAAAAAGATTTTTCAAATTGAAAACTTGAAAAGACTTCTGTCCGTTTCTTAAACTTACCTTGTTGCCGGAAAACCCAACAAACTCAAGAAGCCTCATTATCTTTGATGGCAATAATGATATCATCTGCAATAAAATAAAATAAAAAGAAATTTCAACAAATTTTTCAATTCTGCATTATTCATCTATTCTTTTTTCCAACAAGGAGCTATAAAGATAAAGGCGTTATATTCAATGACTGGGACACGATATGAGGGAAAGAAACCTTAAAAGGAATGTAACAAGATATAATGCAAGGAGTACAAAAAGAGAGCACCCCAACACATTTTAAGTATTATAGTGTTAGGGAAAGATAAAGCAATACTGCACTCAAAAGGCAGACCGATGTAAGCAACATATTCTTGAGTTCAAAAGATGCTAAACAGATACAGAACCCACTTGAGATACTTGCAATCCCAACTGCCCAAACACATTAATGAGATGGACATGAAACTTAATTCTACGTTCAGTTCTTACAAGATTGAAAGTGCCGATGCCCATGAAGACTCCTGTCTGGAAGTGTTTGGTGTGTTTGTCTGTCTTCTTGTTGCGATACCTCATGATCCGATTGCAGTGTCTGGATATATACAACAAAAAGAGAGAATTATCAACCGTATAAAATGCTAACCAAAGTTCCACCACCCGTTCAATAAATTATGCTGGTGAGAAGAGAGTACATGAACCTATTTTCTGTAATTTGTATCATAAATTTGGTTAGAAACAAAAATGTCACGAAACAGAATAATCACATCATAGAATTTTCATTCCTATAAATGAGAACTACACAAACCATCTTTAAACGTAGAAAATCAAAGTGTTTCTTACTTGTATAATTTGTAGCACTCTCTGATCTTCAGGCCTCCTTTCACAAAGCTGATGAGGTTTTCATCTTGGATAAATGTCAGCATTGCTCTAATCAACAAACTTTCAGCATAACACAATTCAGCATGAAGTTCCTCTGAGGAAAAAAAGAGAACACACCATAAGTTTTTTTTAAACCATGTCATTAAACGATGATCAATATTCAGCTTTCTATGCTTTAGGCAGCCCTCTAAAGATCTCACACAAAGTCTTTTTTCCTTACAAAATCCCTGGTGTTATCAACGTAAACAGTATGATTCGACAAGACTTGTGATAAAGACAGAAAGCAAGGCACTTTATCGAAATAGAATTGAGATCAACATTGACATACGAAGGATAAATTACTTTTTATATTAACAATTATTACCTTCTGCATATTCATCATAGTTTACTTTGGATGTCAGCTTGGACAAAGTCTGAAGGACTGACGATTTCTTTCTGAATTTGTTACACGTCACAATAGACTTCTTTATGGCAACAATAGCAGTCTCTATATCCGCCTGGAACAAGTCACAAAAATTAAGGATTTGAAATAAAACAGACTAAAAAGAAAAAAATTATTCTAAGTAGCATAGCTTCTAATATGAATCAACAATAACATTATTCATTTTTGTTAATCTAGCGTATCTCTGAATTAGTTTGTCCATCTCTTGTTTGAAATGAAGAGCATTTGTAGAAGAGCCAATGTTGTAATCCAATTACTGCAGAACTTAACTATGAAAGCATATTATCTATGAATCTTCAGTACCAGTGTCAACCAAATTCATTTTTGCATGTAACTTTTAGCTATAATAACAAGAGGCGAGGAGCTTATAATCTAAAATCTATATAACGATGTATTGTGAAATGAGAAAAAAAATTAGACGTTGTTTTACCATGTCAAATGTCATGACGGCCTGTATAAAGCAGATGGTGCCATTGCCTAGGGCATGATACATACTGTCATCGATCCTGTGAGAAAAAATAAACATTTCATTGATGGCTAAACACACACACATCATAGATGATTGCAAAGATGCAATCCCAAAAATAAATATTAAAAATGTTGATATCGAATTTAGCCTACCTCTAGTAATAAAAACCAGTTCTTATCTAAAATACAAACAACAATTAATCAAACGCCCCTAAAAATTTAGCGGAACTTTGCATCATGATTATCCTTTAATTTTTATTTTTTCTTGTATGCTACATTACAATATAATAGACAACATTCATTCTTGCAATGGCATCTAATTCAATGCTTGACAAAATCTTAAACCTCGTACCAACAAAATTCCTGTAAAATTACAAAATCTATATCGAGTACAAATCATTATGAATGTTGTAAAAAAACACATGAACATATTTGAAAATGATTTTAAAAAGGTTGCAGAAAAACAATTCTGCTGAGAAACTCTACCTACCATGGTTCCATCCGCTCTTTAGCCTGGTTAAATCTGTTGTTGAAGAAAAGGTCAAGGGCTATGTTGCCTTCCCTTATAGACGAATCTAGATTGATGTTTCCATCGAATTCTTCTCTGAAATTTGAAATGACAGGAAAATAGTATTTAACTAGAAATCCAGCACCACAGAAATTTAATAGCAATCATATATCATATCTATTAACAAATGTTGACTATCAGTCCTATCTTTCTTTACATAAATTCTGTCATGTTGAATTAGATAACTATGAAATTGAGGTTAAGTCAGTCTTGAAATTGGCCACAGTGCTGCTAAACAGAGAGCTATTGAGTTTTTGTTAAAGAGTTATTGATCCTCTATCCATGTCGATTTTCAAACAGTCAATCATTAGTTGAAACAAAAACCTTGAACAGTATACAATGTTGACAAAAATATCAAACTATCATCCAGACTATTTTAATCAAAACAATAATTTAAGCGTTTTCTTAAAGTACGTTTAATTAATTGTCAACATTTGTTGCATTCCTTGATTGAATAAAACTTACAGAGTTGAAATATCATCCAATGCATCTTCAAATTCCTGTCAATGAGACAAAAATACATAACTTTGTGAAATATGGCCATGGATGGTTCTTAAAAGATATAACAATGATAAAGAAAGCATCAAAACGAAACAAAACATGAAAAAAAAGGTATGCCTGTGACATATTTAAAACGCACAATAAACCCACAACATGACTAATGCTTTAATACGACAATTAAGTTTTCTCAAAGTAGATCTCATGTCATGAACAATATAGAATTACCTACTAATAATATCATACTTAAACCAACATGCCAATTAACACATTAAGTAGGGTATTAATACAAATTCAATACACCCCTCCTCCCTTCATGAAAAAGACAAAAGATAAGTAGCATCATGATTTTTTAACATTAGGATAACTCAAGAAGGAATAGAGAATCAAAACATAACGAAATAAAACTCAAAACAATGTGAAGGAAAAGACGACTACATAGTAAAATATCTTATCAGTAAGTATCTGTTTTTTATCAAAGCATAAATGAGACTTCTTTTGTCATTTTGCATTTGCTTGGGTTGTACATGGTCAGTGCACTCACTACCCATTTGGTAAGTCCTGAGATTGACCAAAGGTCGAGCCAGCGTTTTCAAGGCTTTGATTGGCTGTATATTCAGGTAAAAATTACATACGACGTTATTAAATAAGTCTTTTAATAATATGATGATGAAACAAACTAGTAGAGTTATATCACAAGCAAGATATGAATCAATGAGAGGTAGACATTCATTTGCATTATCGTTTTATCCCTCATTGACCCCCCAAGCATGTACCACAAACAAAATTGATAATGATAATTAAGTAGAGTATATATATGTTGTGCAATATCCCCTTGAGTAGTCCCATTGTCAGTGACCGATTTTTAGGACCCCTATTTAGACTCTCATCCCAATTACCATCCAACTTAATAGTTATTGTGCATATGAAATGATATAAATAAATACAGCGGTGCAAAACAGAAAAATTATTGTCCTCTACAGATGCGGCAGGCAGTTAAGGGCTTACGGGCTAATCCTCCCTATAGGTACTACGTAATGATATATTGTTCGAGATAACTTTCTTTCTTTCTCATCCATTTATCTTTATACCAGAATGCAGTGTAGAGCCCAGCTTCTGTGCTGGAATTTCTTTAAATCAAGAACTGTCAACAAGCAGGTGATCATTCCACTGTGTTGTTCAAGAAAATGTTATCTAAAAATTTGTCTGTTACCTACAATAATAAAACAAACGCACGCTAGTTAAAATGAACTTGAAAGAAGTTACTACAATGATGTATGGCACGGAATCTCTTGCACACAATCACGTTGAAGATGAGCCAAACAGAGAATCTGAGAGTCTGACCACTAATTTTTTCTATGTGTACCATCGTTAGTAAATTGATGCATCCAAGACGTCGGTTTTTAAATCATTGTAACTGTTGGTATCATTTACAGCATGACGAAAAATAATATGCTGAACAGTCACATTATTGGGGGGAAATCAATTCCATCTATTCCTGCCCGGACAATGATTCTTAAATAATTTATACTGAAAAAAGTATTTTCAAGTTTACCAAAAAGAATGATTCTCGTCATAAAATCTGCTTTTGATTGACGAAATTAGATAATCCAAAATATTGTTGATCTGCAAAAATTCACATCATCCCAAACACTTTGGATTTACTGTTTTAAAGAATGTATTATAGTAATCTTTAAAAATTAAACAAGAAAAACCTATTTCGCAGCTATATTTGTGTTGGAGATCTCCAACACAGAAGAATAAAAGGCTATTTTGGCAGAAAAGTAAGGCTGAAACAAACAGAAAACATAAGGAAATCTATATATATATAAAAATAGATGAAATATATGAATTCAGAAGAGAAAAAAACCAAATTATAAAACTTAGAAATATAATCCCAATAGTCTGCCCTTCAAATACTGAAGGTTTGGCATCAAAACAAACAGTAACCAAGAAAATATAACAAAGCAGTAATTATTATAATGTCCAACATCCCAGAAGATTGGAAGCTAAAGGCATTACAAGCTCCAGCTTTATATTGTCTGTGTCATTCATATCTTACTTTCACATGTTTGACAATGGAATTTTGTTGCTTAGGAGCAGCAACAAATTGCTCATTTCCATTTTTTTGCTATAAAATAGAAATCATAAAATTTACATTGTGAAAACATTGATATCTAGATATACATCATTTCAACTAAAACTAAATTTTACATACATTTCCAATAATAATATTCCTTCTAAGGCAAGGAAATCATACTTGCAATATGTTTTCTTTTGCAGGGAGTTAGAATTGTAAAGATAATTTTTTCATCAATAGACTATTTTTCAAGAATTTAAGAAGTTTTTTTCAAATTCCAACCTCTCTTCCTTAGTGTTCGAAATGGGATCTGTTTACTATCAGTACCTAATCAACTGCTGGCTAAAATAAAATCAATTCGAGCATTACATCGAACATCCTTCATTTCCAAACACACAAATGATCGAGATTGTGAAGTGAGTGCAGAAACTGAATGATCAATGTGAAATTAAAGTTTATTTCATAAATCATAGTTCTTTACACCTGACTGATTGATTGTAAAACAAATAAAATGACAGCATCTATCACTGGTCAGGAATGAATTTGGTCACAAGATTGTGTTTTGTATTGGCCAGTTTGTCATGTGTAGCCTATTGATCATGCTCTCCATGGAATCGCAAGGCATCATTGTCCACCCCATATCCATGATTAATAATCTTTGACTAAACATTCACTAAAATGCAACAATTGCGTGACAATGGCTTATGATATGTAAATTAGTCCTTATTACCTCGTTTTCTGTTTCGTTAGACGTCGCCATGTTGGTTGCCATCAAAACACATTCCAATACTTGAAATCACCAAGTAAAAGCCAAATATCTTGTATTTTGCTTACGGCAGGAATTCAAAACTTATATTGAATGCTATAGATCACTCAATCAAGCCTGCACGAACTCATTTATTTCAGGGTTGTTTTGTTCAATCTACGCACTGAAGAATACGAAGGAGATAGTCTAATAACTCCCAGACAAGAGATTCTGGTTGTTCTGAAAATTGAAAACCAATGAAACAGTAAAACTGCGATATTATATCAACAATTGTTTAGTTTGACAAAATGAAACTAAATTCGATTAAATTTAGTTGGGGTCGCGTTATAAAAATTCACGTCATTATCTTTTCTTTTAAAGAAACAGAAGAACGGATGTGTTTTTCATTTTCCACACACTCGTACATTTGTAAACAAACGGAACTTCCATCAAGGAGCTTCCGTAAACAAAATGCAGTTTCCTTTGGTACTATACCAGATTCGTTGTTTGAGAAGCTAAGTTACTTAGAATTTATATTGATAAACGAAGAGATGGTTTTCCAGAATTGGGATTTGAATTGCTCTTTCGTTATAGATGCAAAGTGTTTCAATATGATAACATGAAACTATTAGTTTTTCCTAACGTCAGATTAAACTAATCCTATTCTATACGTTATCTCGGTTTTTGTTGAGAATAAAACATTGAAAAAACTATTATTGTCCCCTGTATTTGATTTTATCTTAATCTTACGTTCCTTCCATCTCATTATCATATTTTAGACCGATATAAATAGAAATACAAACAAATGTAGGATATTTTGCAACATAGTTGACCTACATTATTTTGCGTAAATTAATGACAAAAAATCTGGCATACACTACACATTACACATTGACTCTGTTGATCTGTTGACTGTTGTGTCCACGGGCATGTGTGTGTGTTCTGTGTGCTGTCGAATTGAGAGCCTGTAACAAAGTACAAAGTTGTTAAAAATGAATAAAAAGAAAGCATGTATCGAAAGTCTTGCTGCTTTGGAGCCAGATATGAAAATACGGAAGCAAGAAAGCTTTGATGCAAATAGTTCCAGTATTGACAAAACAGATCCTGATAAAACAACAGAAAATCAACTTGTCAATCCATACATCTTTAGTGATGACACTGCCAGAGCCTTACAGCAAGCTTATTCGTCATTCTCATCGTATGCTGAAGGTATTTCTAGATCTGCCTATTGATTGTGTAAAAGACAATCCATATTTTCCTATTATTGCCTCCAGGTCTCAGGGTCTTGATAATAATGCACTCCTGCTTGACATGTGGTGATGATCCTAGTCTAGTTTGATGCAGGGCAGCAGTGCTATGAGTATGAGCTAAATGTTTTTGGGGATTTGAAGTTAGCTGTGTGCTAATCACGTCTTATCACACCTAGACTCTAGAGCCTTTGCAATCCTGAATGATGTTGAAATGGGGGCATTGCGCAAAGTACATAAAAAGTTTAAAACTTAATCAGCAGCAGTGATCTGCGACAAAACCCAATTGAGAGACAATTAGGAAATTTTAGATTAAGGGATTCATTGAGTAGCCCAACTTGATGCTATCCTATCGTAAGAGGCGACTATTTATTTACCCAGGCAATAACTCCTGATAAGAGTTTCATGCTGAAGCCGGAGTCGAAAGACGCAAATAGTCCGAACAGGTGTAAATGCTGAATCAAAAAATCACTGCGGCACGCAATTCTTCCCTCTTAAAAAGGGGCCAAGGTAGAAGAAAAAGAAATTGTAGTCCATTTTTGTTATTAGATATTCATCTGCTTACATATTTTACTTGCCTTTATTATTTTCTTTCATGAAAGCATTGTTTATGTTACACATAAAAATTTCCTCTTGAGGATCAATAAAGTTTATCTTATATCCTATTCATTATTTTCCAGATAAGGAGAACACAGATAGCTGAGGATGATAAGAACACCTTTTTTTTTTCAAAAGAACATGACATTATTTTTATCTCTCTGTTCTGTAGATATTAACAGTGTTGAACTGCACTGTCAACCATTTAGACACTGCATTCTACCAAACTTTCTCAGTGACAAAGCATTTATGGTTCAACTGGAGAAAGAATTGAAAGAAATCAACCTTACGGAAAAGAACAACGACCTCTATAAGTTCAATCAGGTTTGTATCTAGACAAGATTCCAGTTTCATAATCATATTAAAGTACAGATTATTTGTATTTTCCATAATATCATTTAGTTTCACTTCATGTAATTTGTATTTTGTATTTATACAAGATAATCTATTATCTTTTCAATGACCATCAGTTCTGTACAAGCAAAATTTAGTGAAATATATTTCTTTACAAAAATTCTTTGTTTTTTTATCAAATTTAAAACGCATCAACTTGTTAAAGATCTAATTTAATTGTTATACTTAATTTTATCATCTTTTACAGAGTTCAGATTTGAAGTTTTGCAAGTCAAGTACTTTTACAAAAATCAGGTAGAGTATATCATCAGTGTACCAGTAATTCCCTTAATGTAGTTGGAAGTTGAAGACACGCCTTTGAAAAAAATACCTTAGTGAGGAACATGCAATATCTATTATTCTCTGTTTTGGTTATATGACCCGTCATTGTTTATTATGTTGCCTGTGTAAAGCGCTTTGAGGCCGTTGTGAAAAATGCTATTGAAGAACACTTATGTTATGTAACCACTAATTTCCTTAATGCACAATATTCAAAAAAAATAAAAAATTATATTTGTTTTTCTTTTCGCGGTTTTCTTTTTTCTCTTCTTTGTTTGAGGGTTGACTTTTTTCTTTTCTTTTTTTTTTTGGGGGGGGGGGGGGGGTGTTCTGGCAGTGTTT
>JAULCB010250865.1:0-12495 GCA_032358575.1 Dendronotus rufus
TTCTCCTGTACACCCACATCTCAAATGCATCGATCTTTCTTTCTGTCTCTGCATTGAGTGTCCAAGTTTCGCAAGCGGATAGGCAGCTTGTCCAAACAGAGACCACTAAGCAGCTATTATTCTATAGGGGGATGTCCTGTTCATAAAGTAAGGATACTATCCTTAATCAATGGTCCTGTCCTCAGTTCAATGGGGACACCTAACGAGTATCTAGTTCTAAGTGAATCGATGGAGCGGATAAATTGTGAAGGAATGTTTAAATAAATAAAAAGAGAATGGATCTAAGAAGACAGAGTAGTTAACTTGGTGTACTTCAGTAATATAAGCGAGTACTCGCGAGAACAATTACACGAGTACTTACTCACCCCAAGCATAGTGTACACTATGACCCCAAGGGATCACTCGTCAATCCGTCACTCGCAGATTTCTGAACGACACTGATTGAACCGTGCAATCATCACTCACGCACTCACACTACTCACAGCCAGGAGTCAACTTATGCAGCTGTTTCGGAGGACAGTATTGTGTTTCGCATCACGCTCAGTTTTTCTTCAACCGGTAACCCGTGCTCATTGGATAAACTATTCCAAAATGGTGATTTTTATAATTCTGATTTAATTTTGTCATAATTGCCTTCTTCAATTGTACAAGAGTGCCGTTAATTTCGTTTTGTTTGCTATGCTTTTATGTCACTTTACTTTTATTTCTTTGGCTGTTGTCTAGCTAATACCACAAATAATATAGATATATCTCTGGATGCAGTTCAGTAATGGTTCTTAATTCTTGGTGTTTTTGGTGGGTGGGCAAACCACCTTTCCCAAGGACACAATGTAACCTCTCACAATCCGTTGTTGGAAACTCTTGCAGCACTTGATTTGAAATTGGTGCTTGCAATGATGATAAATCAATAAGACATCACAACTGCACTAGTCTAGTGGTGAAGGTTGTGCAGTGGACCATTGTCATTGTTGATGTGTAAGATGCTAATAATGATATGCATGGAAAATTGGAAGTGTTTGAATAATGAGTGTGATAGATTATTAGGCCTTTTCTTGTTGTTTTATGATTCAATTCATTAGGCCTACTTGATTCATGATAAATATTAAAAGGATTTTCTTTGTGGTCTCATTGTTTGGTAAGATTTTCCGATTCTACATAATCGCTATGGGGGAAAAACACTTATCTTATTTTTATTTTTATGTGCTGTAATACTTAATTTCGTTTTATCAGTTTGAACACCCCATATTTTTCAAATTGGACATGATGTGCTAGGCTGTGCATAAAATTGGACCATTCCATTTTGTTCAGGGGCTGCCTGAAACTGAAACCTCCAATTTTTTGTATGTGTGTAACTTTCACTTTCTCTTTCCACTTATCTCTAGGCATCTAGTCCAAAACGTGCCAAGCTTTCTGATGAGGAAAGAGCATCTCTTCTATCTCCCCTAAAAGATGCCGGCTGGACTATGGTAGAAGGAAGAGATGCAATTTACAAGGAGTTTCTTTTCAAAGACTTCAATGAGGTAAACTGGTATTTTGTCAAGTCAATTGTTTGTTATTATAATATTCTCTTTCTTGTCATTTCACTTAAAAACTTATACCACATTTGTAGTGTAGAGTACAGCTTTAGTGCTGGAATTTCTAGCATTTAGAGTGCCTTTCGTATTCATTGTTCTTTTGTATATTATATATATATGCATGCACCTGTCTCAACAATGCTGTCCTACTACTACTCGACTAGTATGGAAGTGTGCACTCTTATCCACTAGGTAATAGCTGGGTCCCTTTTGATATCTTTCGTATAGACGAATTTCGTATGAATTTTATGCTAAGCATGAATTACAAAACTTCCATGTCCCAACATGTTCAGGGTTATGTAGCATTCATTGTATTTTAACTGGTTGTTAATTTGAGTTAATTTTTTTGTTTTCTTATTGTTTTGCAGGCCTTTGGATTTATGAGTCGTGTTGCTATCAAAGCTGATAAAATGGATCATCATCCTGAATGGTTTAATGTTTATAATAAGGTAATCATTTTTTTCTTCTGAAAACCATGCAACAAATGATAAAAAATAAAAGGGGTTTTATGCCTCTTCTTTGTCTTAGCCATCCATTATTTCAAAGAAAGCTGTCAAGTCCAAAAATTATGTTAATGTGGGAAAGAACCTAGCAACTGTTGAAATAGAAGGAAACATACAGTTCAGTCCTGATATATTTAAAGTGATCAAACAGGAAAGAATCAAACCATCTGATACCAATTACAGTGGGCACAGGATTCAACGAGTTCGCATTCAACGAAAAGCCGGCTACGAGGCCAGTTGAAATCCCTGTATGCGACTTTTCGTTATACCCAACGTCACATATAACGAGAGGTCTCATACGAGATCTTGTCGTCAGTCCCGACGACCTCGTTTAATCCGACTTACACTGTATTTATATAGATTTCTATATTCCTGGTTCATTTTAGTTTTAGCTGTAATTTCGTTAAAAATTTACCAATCGCATCAAAATTGGTTCATAAGTATTGTTTGTGTCTGCATAGTCATAGTGGGCCCCAGATGCAAGGGAGACTAGGTAACTGGCGACTCGAGTCGCAAATTGTATTTTAGTATGGATTCATCTCCATTGGTTAGCGAAGTGTTGATATCAATGTCCATTTATACCTATTATTTATGTCACTTACAGTTTGGGTATACTTTGTTAAAGTCAAATCCAAATTTGTTTTTCCTTCACTCTCCTCAGGTTCAAATCACATTGAGCACTCATGACGTTTCTGGACTTTCCAAAAGAGACATCACCTTGGCAACATTTATTCAGGAAATTGCCAAATAAAAGATTATCTGCACTGTAAAACAGCCACCATTCCATTCATGTTCAACTTATCACATTGTTTTTTAGGAAGCGTTTTCTTTGTTGTTGTGAAAGAGTATTCAAAGAAAATATAATTTTATTTTACATTTATTTGTTCTTGAAGTTGAAGTGTGAAATCATTGGGGTTTTTTTAATTCATGTTTTTAAAAGTTTATTGATATACTGCAATCAAATGTTGGCTATACTGTATACATGAATCCACAGGAAAAAAATTAATCAAAACATACAATCTACAACAAAGTAAAAATTGTTTTTTGACTATGCCTGGTTAGCATTAGTTAAGGTCAACATAAATTTTGTTGTACACATTATAAATGTATTTTGAGGAGTATTGATAGTATGCGTCAAAATGGTACCTACAGAAGACCTCATTACTGCCAGTTTCAGGACCAACAATACTGCCTTTTTGAAGAGGTCAGCAAGTTCGGTTTTTACGATATTATAATTTATGAGTCTGAGTTAACGTCAATATCATTTTTTCCCCGAAATGTGAAAATAGCATTAAAACCTAAAATCCCATTTGTCTGGGTAGGATTACTGCTGGGGAGAAATTATCATTTGGACTATGCATCCCTATACTATAGTTGGTATTTTTGTATTTCTAAAACAATTTGTTGCTTTTGTTGTTATTGCCTAGTCCTTAAACAAATAAATAAATAAAAATCTTATTTGAATCTCACTCAAAGATTTAAAGTGTTCATTTTGTCCATTTTTATTTGACCTTGTTAGTCAAGTGGTTAGTGCACTCGCTTACCATTGGGGCATCTCAGGTTCGAACCCCAGAGGAGGAGAAGTTTTAACTGCCTATTGCAGACTATAAAACAGGTGTCACCTGTGCTATTTTCAAAATAGTTTATGGTGGTTATCAATCATGTGAAGAAGTAATAGACCTCTCAATTTATAAATAAATATTTGTTTTCTCCAAAGTATCTCACAAACAAGCATTGCTTATGGAGATATTATCAAGGTTAGGTGCGGTGAATAATGCTGCCAGCTACAGCGCAACTACACATTGCACACTAGACCAGATATTGGTAGGAATTTTGCCCGGGCAGCGTCCTTACAGTCGGCTCTTTTCGATTTCCAAGGGTTCTTTAACGCAACTTGTACACGGACCTCTGATTTTATCGTCCATCTCCGATAGGACTAGGTGTTCGATCCCACACTACCTTAGGATCAGTGGAGTGGAATAATCAGAAAATCTGAAAAATTAGTACGCTGCTGGGATTGGAACTGCGTCCTTTCGGATCAGAGGCAAACACCAAACCTCTTGACCACATAGCCCCAATAGGGATCAGTAGGCTCCTACTCCTACCTTTAAATCAGATTCGTTTTCAAGTTGCAAGAGGAACAGACTTATTTTGTTTGATTGCCCCTAGAAAGTGTTTTTGTGTGAAAAGAGAACAAACTTGTCCTAGTCCTAATAAAGTAGATGGATGATAATGTTGTTAGTTAATAAAGAATCAGAAACCACCCACCAAGGACGCGCTCACTATGACTATGCTGATATGATTGTACCAGTTAGTATTATACTGGCTCTTCAGGAAAAAACAACAGATGAATGAAATATATATAGATTGCTTTATTTTTATAAATAATATAATAAGTTAAGGACAGGCACTGGGAAATACAATGAAAACCGATTAAGAATGGATGGAAGTAATGCACAGTACCAAAGACAAAGCCCTAAGCAGCTTCAACTTTTGGCACTACAATACTTAATACTTCTTTCTTTTCTACAATAATGATATATTATAACAATATATTAATTACATCTATCACAAGGCAGGAATTTCACATTTTGAACAAAGATAATTTAAGTTGACACTAAAGTGATTTATTAGGTCCAGTCTCTTCCATCAGTTGCAGCTTTGTTTCAATCAGGCTAAAAAAAATCAAACAAAAGAAAACATTAAAATTAGAGTGTTTCCTCTTGATCATTACATCAAAAATGGCCCAACCGGTAGGCCTATCGGCATCGGTATTATGTGCCCCATCTGGCATTATATCTGTTGTAATGATGGCAACTATTTGTAGTGGTTTAGCTCACATAAAGGTCCTTAGCAAGCAATCAAAGGGTACCTATCCCTACCCTAATAACTGCAATCCCTCACTCCGATACAGTATGTTTACAATGAGAAATGCAGGGAGGTATCATCTACAGTAACAACCTATTTATAACAGTAGTCTAGTCATAACCATAATCACTCTTTTCCCGTCCTCTTCTTTATCAAAGAAAAAAAAAGTTGGTTATAACAGGGGTTTATAAAGCTACAAATTGGCTATAATATATATAACTATATTTAACAAGAACAAGGAACATTACTTGGTTTAACCCCCCTTACAACATAAACACAGAAACAAACGTCGGAGAAATATTCTTCAACTTAATCTCCAAGTGCTTTCCCAACAACCACCTCCTTCACAAAATCATCAACAGGAACACAATAAAACTTAGCTACAGCTGTATGCATCATCTCATCCCACAACAAACACATACTGAACAAAACTACACAACACCGCAGCAACACAACACACGACAGTCCTACATTATGTAACTGTTGAGACAAGGACGATTGTCCCCTGAAAGGAAAATGTCTACAAAAAAGCGTCATATACCAAGCCACAGTAACTGAAAACAACACAAAGAATCAACACACCTACATTGGGCTGACAGAAAACACATTTAAAACACGATACACCCAACACAAGTCTTCCTTCAAACTAGTCCACAAACGAAACTCCACCACTTTAAGCGAACACATCTGGCAGTTAAAAGACAACAACACAGAACACACCATAGACTGGAAAATCATCACAAACGCAACACCTTATTCCACGTCATCAAAAAAACTGCAATCTATGCACACAAGAAAAATTCTTTATCATGACCACACACCCATCCCTCAACCGTAGAACTGAACTAATTTCAACCTGTCGACATCGCAAATAATATCTATTGAATCAATTCTGTATATATGCAAAAAGAACACAGACCCACTTCAACACACCACCGTGTACTACACACATCAACAACAACACAAATCCACCATTTCATTGGAGAAGACTGACAAAGGCCGCTGGCCTGAAACAGATCTGTATCGTCCCTACATGTTTTAAGGTAACCCTTAACTTATTTATCACCGCTCCTTTAAATGTAATTTTTAGTTGAGCACTCTCTTCATTGAACTGTCTATCGACATCAATAACTATATTTAACTATATATAATTTTAATATAACTATAACAGGGGTTTGCTTCAAAGAAAAACCCAGAAAGTACAAATAGATCTTCCATATATGGTTCATTTACAAACTAGGGTTTAATTATCATAATTCTTAAGAAGGTTGAGAGAAAATACTGGAACAGTGCTCTAAAATGTCCTAGTCAACAGATTATGTGCATTGTGGTATGTTGCTTCTGTGTACAGTCGTGTGAGGGTTTGCATGCAACAGCAATTTGGCTCTGGTCCCAACAATGATCCAATGATGTGCAGTGACATTTAAACAGATTTTAGAGCTTTGGGAGAGACACCTCTAGATCGCCTTATTCATGTCCTTGTCTGAAAAATTGTATATGCGATCTAACAGTATAGGCTACAGGATGAATGTTCTGCGTGCTTAATCGGGTCCTCCAAATTATGTTAATCTAGTTGTACAAAATTGTGCACATCACATGTTAGTGCTTTAGATTAGTAGTGATGTGGCAGATGCAAAAGTGAAAATGTAGTGGTTCAACGTTCAGGATGCTTATTTGTGCACCAAATTTAATGTTCGCTTTTACGCTAATTTGCATGGAACAGGTTTCTCCTGCAATCTTCAGCATTGTCAACTTCATCATAGGCTCAGTGAACTTTACTTCAAAATTTATCATAAAACTTACTTGAGTTTGCGTAGATATTCATTTTTCTGTTGTATTAAAAGATTCATCAAAGGATCCTGTCCAAATTCATCAAAAGGTTCATCATTTGAACTGACATTTTCTGAAATAAAACATATGAATAAATACTTTAATCAAAGGGATCTGAATTTATATTATGACTTCAAGATATGTATAAATCTTCACATGCCTATTTCGACCAATTCATTTCATTCTAAGCTACAGGAAAATATATACTTTATAAACAACTAATTTACTGACTACCACATAGGCTTTGATATTAGTGCTAATAATTAGTTCATAGTTGCTAGTTGTATGCATAGAACAAAGAGAGTAGGAAAAATGAAACAAACAAAAAATACCACCCACGGTGGGATTCGAACCTTCAATCCCCAGACAAGTATGCTAAAAACTAACAATAAGCCAAATAAATGCTTATAACCCCGCAAGCAAAAAACATGGCATAGTGTTGTAGTAACAGGTCACTTTCGTATTACTGGTTTTATGCATATTATGTGATCATGATAACAGCTTTACCCACCATTGATCAGCAAACAAGGGGCCCTTAATTCTTTGAATTCTATTAATGCTAGCGATGTATTTCATCTAACCTTGTTCAATAGGAACTCTTTCACAACTTGGAGTGCTGGCTGAATGTTCAAACGACGATGATGTATGTTTCGTTGGTGTGACTGTGGAGTTGAGTAAAGATTGAGAGCGAACTGGTGATTGGGGAAACAGAGATGCCCAGCTATCTACACTTGACATCAGGGATGTATGGTCAAATAGGTGGTCAACGACAGTCTGCAGAAGAAATGACAGGAGAACAGAAAACAAACTGCTTTATAAAATCTGAGCTGTTCGATCTGACATAGATTTAGGTGTGAGCAGACTGTATTAGTATTAGTATCATTGGTTTCCTGCAACACTTAGATGAAACAAATTTGATACAAAATGTATACTGTTGCAAAAAAAGATGTTAACTGTTAACTGGCAATAAAATTAAACTAGTCAAGATCATCTCAATCAAAATTTCTAACCTGTGGAGAATCCATCCAGACAAAATGTGCGCAAGTTTTATGTACACTCCAATAAACTTGTATCAATGTTGGATAAATCGACATGAACATTAAGTTCCACTTAATCACTTGATCACTATCTAATACACATCTAAATTTAATGTATCCACATGTTTTCTCATACATCGACAACCTAAGTCTCAAATGTTGTAGCAAACTACCTGCATGACGAGAAAGAGTCACTAAAAACTGATAAAAACAAGAAATTTGAAATTCTAAAAAGATAGTTTGCATACAATTTTATTTTGATAAAACGGTTTGATTGACAAGATTTAACTTACTTCACCAATGACTTCATTTATTCTGTTCCGTTGAGGAGACTTGGGGAAGGATGGGGTAAGTTTTTCTTGTTTATCAGATTTGATCTCAAAATGTGGCTCCTTGGAAGGCCTATTCTTATTTCCTCTAGCAGCAGTGGTTTCAGAGTTGGTCTCCCTTGCATTAAACAGTTCCCTTCCACAGCGAGTAGCTCTGTTGTCATCTGTGTTATCAGCATTACTAGAGGACACATCACTCATGTCTTCATTGGCTGGATGTTGTTTATCAACTCTAGATTTGTGTTTGCTTCTGTGTTTAGTCTGCCCAGGCCTTTCCTTCCCATTCTTTTCTTTATGCCCATTATCATCAGAAGTTGAAATGTTGTTTTCTGTCTTTGGATGACAAACTGTTATTCTTTCGTCATTTTGACATTGTTCCTCATCTTTAGAGTCCTCAAAAAAGGGTGTATCATCACAAGGCTTTTCGGCTTGCAAACATTGATGGTACGGAGACTGTGCATGA
This sequence comes from Dendronotus rufus, assembly GCA_032358575.1. Taxonomy (NCBI): domain Eukaryota; kingdom Metazoa; phylum Mollusca; class Gastropoda; order Nudibranchia; family Dendronotidae; genus Dendronotus; species Dendronotus rufus. The sequence continues at coordinate 8,605 of JAULCB010250865.1, forward strand.
CTACTAATACTATTAGCTACAGGATCAGTCACATCTTTATTGTTCGACATACTGCTTTCCTCTTCTCGGCCTCGGACATTTCTTGAAGTCTGGTACCTCCGAACACTTTTATGTTGGTCTTCTGATTCAACTAGCAAATGTGTTGCCTTCTCATCATGCCTGTTAGAGCACACATCATTTTTGGCTTGTGAAATGACATCAAGAGGAAAAGACCTTTGTTTACTGTCACAAACAGATAAAGGTTTCATTCTGTCTATAAGATACTCATCATTGTTTTTGACACTACATATTTCTCCCTCAATAATTGAATCACTTGGTGAGTAGTTTCTGGTTTCCTTTTGAAGGATGTTTACATTATTTGAATTAAAACTCTCTAACTCTTCCGGATTCTGACAATTTTGAGCTTTATTAACATTTGATTCATTCTGTCCTTTATAAACGGTAGAGGAGTTCCAAGGATTAATGAATTGGCTTCCTTGAGTTGTTTTCCTGATGCGAGCTAAAATTGGGTCTTCTGACAGGGATGTTTTCATAATCATGTCAGCTTTGTCTTTTTTCAAATCACTCTGGTTTTCATAGAGAGATAACAAAAATAGGAGAATAAGTCAAATATTGAAAAGATACCTTTGCAAAGTTTGCGAGGTTGATAGATATAAAAAACCAGAATAGATGCTTTCAATTAAAAAATAATTGAATTCAAATTCCTCAAAATGATTACTAAGCCTTTTTCTTTTTAAATTCATCACATGTTAATTACCACAATATGATCTTTTTATGCTCACATTCACTGTTCAATTATTGATATTAGGAAACTTTACTTTGCGAGAAAAATGTTTTCTAAAATTTTCAGGAAAAAAATATATTTGTCTACCTTTTCCAAGCAGTCATCTTTGTCCTCATCAGTAAGCATGTTCATCTTGTTTCTTTCAAACTGTATTTCCTCTGAGGTTATCAATGCTCTCTGGGCAAACAGTTTCTTTCTAAATTCCTCCAGTCTTATATCAATCTCATTCTGCATTAAATGAAAACAAAGCATCCTGTATTAAAATCAAATTGTTCTTGTGCACATAGTATCAATGGTGCAAAATAATGATAGGTAATAAATTTCACCTGTATAGGAAATTCATCTCTCAAGTGTTTAAAACAATTATAACTGAACAGATTGATAGATACATGTGTCCCATAAAATAGATACATTACACAAGTCTCCCATAAAAAAGTGTACAATTTGAATTTTTAAGAACTTTTCAACTGTTAACATAACTATATTGAGTCATATGATTTCAAAGATGAAAAGACTGTATATTCATCTATATCTATAAAAGAAGATATTTGCCTGTGGAGTGCTCGGCTGGTATAGAAAATCAAAGGAAAATTTAAAGCAGTTAACTAAAAGAAAAACAAAAGTGGCACAACTAATCCTATTACATTTCCTCCTGATTTTGGTTCTGTTGGCACGTAGACATAATCTTTACACTGGCTGCCATCCATCTTCCTTCTCATTCGCCACCTAGATAAGACATCACCAGGGACGGATTCCTTTTCAGCAACACTATGACTAGGACAACTCTTCTTGGACATTGGCTGCTGGGGTTCTCCTTCAGTAGGATTCAAACATTAAAACATCAACAACAGCACAAAAATAAATGAAGGTTACAAATCAAAATGCAAATCTTATGAATATATAGTTTGAATGGATAAAATTCTTTATTTTGACTAGAACTCCGCCAAATAAACCAATTCAGGCCAGTTCTCGATTACCATGTTGTCATGCGTTGCTGTTCAGTTGTTTGGAGCTCAATAAAGAAAGACATCTAGCATTTCAACCGGCTTTGTATCGTGAATAATTTATGTTCGGACAGCAGGAAATAATGCACACCATAATGTGAGGGGGACAGAGTGGTGTGGAGATGAGGACAATTCATTTCATAACCAACATTTCAGGATTCAAACAAATCAAGACAATTCAATCAATCATTTTGAGCTGTGAATATCATTGGCTTTACAAATAAATAACTTTATTCTTTTATCCCTCTCATTCTAGTTTTTACTAACTATTCGCTGGCGCTCTTGCTATTCATGATTAATGAATGATATTGATTATTTGTCACATCAACAGCGTAAACCAGTAAAACTTACCCATCACATTGACAAAAATTGGTCGGTACGCAGGTTGAAGGTCACTTCGATGACTATATTCACTAATGGCACTGGAGGAGCCTAAGCCATCTGTGCTGACACATGGCCCCGATGATGCAAAACTTGATTGACTGATAAAAAGAAGAAAAAATAAAAAATTGAAGTGTGTTTTGAAATATTAGGTGACATTATGTTCAGTTTTTAGTAAAGAGCCAATGAGCACTCTAAGTGGATATAAGGCGGTATATAGATGTATTATTATTATTATTATAATTATTATTCCTATTTCTCTCTAATACCAGCTCCTTTTTTCACTATCTTGTTCCCTTTTCCAAACAATTTATACTAACCTTTTTGATAAAAGTGTATCTGCTTTAAGTTGAAGATCTGATGTTTCCTTGTCAAGCTCTAGAACTGCCTCTCTTGTAAGCTATTATGTGAACGCAGATGATAAAGAAAATAATAAAGGATTGGTTAAAGCAACATATTTTGTTCAGATAAATAAATCTTTTTAATTTAAAGAGGCTTATAAGCAAAGTAGCTGCGTATGTATGAATTACACAGTAACAATTTTTGTCATGTTGTAACAGCGTGCTTATTGGCGAAACATGCTTAGATGCGGTGTGCTTGTTGTATCGGGAGACTACTGTAAGAAAATAACTACCTTGATTTCATTTTTTTTCTGTAAAGAGGCATCTTGAATGACAGATTGTGGTCTTAATGACCCTTTTCCCTGCTGCCTTGTCACTTCTGCTCTTGATGCATCAGGGTTCAGCCACCATAGGGCATTACTTTTACTGGAACTCTCATTGTTTCGCTCTTCTCTCGATTTAGGGGCAGAATAACGAAACCTATTTATATATCTGTTGGAAAGTTAGAAAGTGATGACAATACAAATAAATTCAATACAGATAAAATCCAATTTAAAACAATAAAAATTAATTAGCCTGAGGTAAAAATCACTCAACATCCCAAAAATAAGTTGAGATGCATTACAATTTAAAGGTAAGAAATAAGGAATTATGTAAATATGGGTAATCAACAGTCTTCTTAGACCAAAACTTGACTCTTATTGTTCGATAATATCAAAAGCATTTCCAAGTGAAAGTTTGTACTATTATTAATAACCAAATTGTTAGCTATCGTAATGAGAAATAATAAAGTATTCAGTGTCAAATAAAAACGTCTACCTTTCTTTCAGTGATAAACTAGGCCTAGACATTCCCCTAATTTTTTTAATGAATTTCATTTAAAATGAACTTGAGTAACATAACATAATTAAAAAAGGTTATGACAGAAAGAGAAAGAATATAATTACAACTGGAACTTATTTTGAAATGTATAAATATAACATTTTTGAAAACCGAATCAGTTCCCCTATTTTTACTTAGACTGATAATGGTCTTACTTTTGTAAAATTGACGTTGCATCTTCAGTAGGAACAATTTCAGAAGTATTCTTTTGACGATGAGTTAAAGTGACAGCATCATTTTCCTTTTCATCAATGCTGGATGAGGTAATAAAGTAATAAATGAATGATAGCATTTGCATAATGATAATAACAATATCAATAATGATAATTATGATGATAATAATAATAATAAATAAATAATCTATATATAATAATTGTAAGAGATCACGTGACAACTCCTTAGTAAATTGTGTTCGGTGTATAGGCTCTTTCCCCAGAGATTGAACACTTCTAAAAAGTTATGGAACAGCTAAAAGTGTAAAAGTTGTAGTGACAAGTAA
>JAULCB010250974.1:0-12491 GCA_032358575.1 Dendronotus rufus
AGAGAGAGAGAGAGAGAGAGAGAGAGAGAGAGAGAGAGAGAGAGAGAGAGAGAGAGAGAGAGAGAGAGAGAGAAAAACAGAAAATGGGAGAGTATTTTTTTAAACAGCTGTACCCGAGTCTGAGCATGCTTCTACAAAACAGCACCAAGTAGTTAAATATATCATTATATCAGATGGAAGATAAAGACATACATCAGCTGTACCCGAGTCTGAGCATGCTTCTACAAAACAGCACCAAGTAGTTAAATATATCATTATATCAGATGGAAGATAAAGACATACATAGTGACCAGATCCAATAGACCAAACTCTACAGTGAAGAGAGCACATGAACACATTTTAGGTCACACAGTACTAGAGGAAAAAGTAAGACGATAGTTTGAGATAAAAGATGAGAAACAGAAAGTAGGACTCATCAGGGACACCCTCCAACCACTCAAAAACACATTGAAAGAATTACATTACAATTTAAAAAAAAAAGACATTTGAGAAACAAAACAGTATGAAAATCACATTTCAGTAATGGACACAAAGTGTTTTAAAATAAAATAAAAATATATGAAAAGGAAATTAAATTGTGAAATCTAATTGATGAGATCATAAAATAGTTATCATTTTGATGTAAAGTTTCAGGTAAAGTTGAATAAAGCCGGATAGACAATATTATATAATTGATGGAAAGATGCAATTAAGCATCGCTCCTAATAATATATCTAATACAATTTTCTCATAAATATTACAAGGTACATACAGGGCAGCAAATTGCTACACCATTTTATCTTTCGGTCTGAGTCTGAGGAAGAAAAAGTAGTAATCGCCATGGTCAGGAATGTGGGACACAATAGGATGTAACATAATCTTCCTTCCTTTTTCTTTGTACAACAATAATTGTTTACATTAATTCATTATCGTACAGAAGCGGCAAGTAATCAAATTAATTGTTTAATCAGAAAACGATTGAATCTATGCATTTGTTTCCCTAAGAGTAAGAAGAGGCCACAGCCTTGTTTTAAAAAAACTACCAAAACTTCTTGTTTGTCCAATATCTCTGACCACGACTATTTTAACTCTTTTTTCCCCACGAGATCACCGTAAAACAGATTTTGAATAAAGTATCACATGTTTACACTGATTTAGAATGTTAATAATGCATCGAATCGTTATTACACATTTTAAAAATAGTATTTAGTCCCGATGGAAAAGTTTGGTTTCGCTTTCGAATTAATTCAAGATGGCGGACACCAAATTTTAATGGCCGATTTCTCGAGTTCGATATTCCTTGACATGCCATCTTCAAAACGTCATTAAACAAAAACTAGTTGACGGATCGACTGATCACCCGATGCTCCCAGCAAGCTGGAGCGTTAAGATTGGAATTGCCATATTGCTTGAGTATTTAGTAATAGATGTTTGATATTAAAGAGAGCGTGTGAACACAATGTAGGTCATAACACGTAATACTGGGGGGAATAGAAGATGGCATGATACCTACTGAAGACAAGAAGAGACAGACATTCATAGAATTAACCTAACAAGGAGGGTAACTTCAACCAACCTTCCACTTTGACTTCATACAGCAGAGGTGAAACATAGAACACGACAACAACAAAACATTTTTCTTATACCACATAACATCATACAAAAATATTCAACAAGTCGTACATCATCATCCCACAAAGACTCACTTTAAAAAAATCACAATTAAAACATCAAAATCAGCATTCGGCCTAAACAAAGAAATCGTTGAAAAGACTGCGCAAAGGTATTTATAACTGTTCAAGGATACTGTATTGACTTTCGGCATTTGTAAACTGACCAGAGGAAATGGCAAGATATAAAGTGAAGCTTTGTGAGAATGACAAAACACACCATCTCATTATTCATTGTGTAGTACGACATACATGTGTGCATTTTCTAAAGGAACAATAAACATGATTTGGCTAATGCTGAATATCAATAATAATAATGATAATAATAATAATAACATCAATGGACATTTATCAGGTGTGCTGCCAAGATTTGAACAAAACGAAAAGAAAAACACAAAAGACAGAAAACGTATTTTTTCATCAAATTGTTCAAATAATGAAAAAAAATGTTATATACAATAATAAAAATGAATTCATAATTTACAACATACATTCTATATCTACAATTAGGACCATGATTGGTACAACATCATTGGATCTCATTTCAGAAATCAGTCCACACCTCTCAGGGTTCAATCCAAAAATAAAACTCTGGTTAAAGCAAATTAGCCCAAAATATGGAAGAATAAAAATAACCATCACCACTACTACAGACAACAAAAGTCAGTAATGCTCATCCCTATTTGAATCCAAGCAAACCAATATTGCTGCAATACATCAATACTATAAAATATGCATATTTATATCTAATGTTGCTTCACTTCATGTTTTTGAAGATGTGGGTTGAAAATAAATTTAAAAAACTTACGAAATTATGCTTTCACTTGTGACTTCTTTTTTTATATCTCAAAGAAAGCTAAACACCCATGGATGAAGAGAGAAATAGAAAAACACATGTTCTTGCTTCATTGTGACTTCTGACTCTATTTTACTATCCTAGGAAATGATTCCCTTTTCAAAGTTTCATCATATACAGTGGAAAGATTTGTATCGCAGTCCTCAATGTTTCACCTTTGTTTTTGCTTTTTCTTACAATTGTGAGAAATATGATCTCCGCTGGAATGAAAGGGTTGGGAGCAAAATTCACATTTCAAAGAACCCTTAACAGTTGACACCTTTCCCTTGTTCTGGGTTTTGTTTGATTTCTTTGTCGTAGATTTTCCCCCAGTTGAGGGTAAAACCATGATCTTTTCTGACCCCATATCTACAACAAGATTTGGAGGTGTTGACAGTTCACGTTCTGCACTAGGCGGCGTTTCAGCAGTTAAGTCTTCTATTTCTGTTTTGATATCCGCATCAACACAAGGCGAGACGACAGTGGGTATATCATCGACTTTTATAACATTGTCAACAATTTCAGGAGGTTCTGTTTTGATTTCAGTTATTTCAAAATTGTTGGCTCCCACATTAGTAATGACAGGAGATGCGAGTGTTAAGGAGATACTGACACTAGTCTTGATAGACGATGGGCTTGACACTGACGAAGATTTTGATGAATTTTGAAGAATAGCAGCTAGGTTAGAATTTGAGGCGGGTTGGGACGTGGCTAATATGTGAGGGGACGAGGCAAGCAGGGTGGAGTTTGCTGGAGACACGAGAACCGAAGTCCTGGCGAGTAACTTATTCCTTATCACATTTGCAGTGAGTGAATTCGTCGAAGGCAAACTGGCTGCAGCTGCAGAGTTCAATAGAGATGTTTTCAGGATGCTTGAAGTAGCTGGAAGTTTGGCTGGAGATGAAAAGGCCAGAGGAGCAGCGGCCTCTTGTTCTTTCTGATTTTTACTGAGATTGAGAACGTACAGAGGTATTGTTGAAGAGTTTGCCGGAGTTTCCATGGCGTGTTTGCCGTTTGATGAGGATCGCTGAGGAGATTTGTAGGCTTGGCCGATGGTCAAGGTGGGGGTCGGAGACTTGGAGAGATTATGCGACGACTGCTGCTGCTGTTTTTGAGATCCCCTCAACTTGGTGATGTTTTGCCCGGGTGTCGAGACTGAGCTGTCCACTTTTTGCAGACCTGGATTCGTGGCCGGACCATTCATGATTTTGCTTATGACGACGGGAGGAACGATTTCTCGCACTAACTGCGTCCTCTCCTTGACTAACCCCCCCGATCCACTCCATTTATACCCGCAATGAATCTCGCTTTTCTCATTTGCCGAAGACACAGGCTTTTCCTTGCCCTTACTCTGTTTGACAGACTCGAACGCCGTGGAGGGGGACGACGACGCAATCACGGCCTGCACCTGTCCCTTCGACTGCTTGCCAGAATCTACTTTATAGCTTTTGGCACTGGCATAGATTCGAGCTTGCAGCGATTCGTCGGCTTCTTTGGTGTTGACATAACCCGTGGGCTGAGTGGGCAAAGGAGGTGCCGGCACTGCAGCCTTTTGGGGTACGGCTAGAGGATTGATCATCATGAAGTGCCTGAGAGCATCGGAAGAGTCCTGAGATGTAGGAGATATTTTATCACTGCTGCTGATTTCAATTTTAGGCTTGGACAGATCCATTGCCCCACAGGAAGGCCCCAAACCCTCGAGAACTGGTAACATGCCAGTACTGGCCGCAAGATTTTGAAGCAAGGAGGAGGAAAGAAGTTGAGAAATTGGAACAGTAACAGTCTTAGATGTAGAAGATGCTTGGCTCTGAGATTGAGAAGTAGAAGAATGAGGCGGTGGATTAAAAATAATAACCTTTCCAGGGATGATCTGCGTTACTGAAGATGGTTGGTTATTTTTAATGCATTTGTTTTGTTCAGCAAAAACTGTGGCTGGAATTTGATCCAGGATGACACTACCTTGAGGAATGATGTTCTTTCCCGGACTTTGCGACTGTAATAATAATGGGGCAGATGGAATAAAACTAGGGATGGAGTTCGAAGTTAGGGGTTTGGAGTTCCGAACTATTTTGTTCACTCTGGAGTCTGGATTGCCGGCATACGAGTTGAGCTGGAGATTGGGACTAGCCTGGCTGTCTCGTAACTCGGCCACCGTGGAGAGCAAGTCGAGATTAGTCATTAAATTAGACTCGTCGGATGCCTGCCGTTGTGCCGGATTGTCGACATCCATCGCAGCGGGAGAAACAGCAGCAGGCGGAGTAGATGGAGCAGACCTCAACTTTTTATTGGCTCTCTTCGTGGCCAATCGCACGCTCTGCCTAGCCATTTGAGACTGTGAAGGAGATTCGCGTCCGTTGGAAAATTCTTGATCTTTGTTCCTCGAGATAGGCAAAGGTACCGTAGCTGGATAGGAATTTGAGAGGCTATAAAGCATTTGAAAATGCGGTGTATTTCTTGCACTGGAGTCCCTCGAGGAATCCTCTTCAGCCATTTCTGCTGCATTCAACAGCGTCTGCACTGCATCTAAACCAGATCCTGTTCTATGCAAACTCGGGCGAGTTGTCTCAATGTCCAGCTTTGGCTGCGGTGACTGAACTTTCTTTTTCCTCTTCCCTGTCATTGGTTTATTCGGTTGCACCTCCGTAGGGATTTTTTTCCCCTTCAATATTTCCTTCTTCCCTAACAATTCATCTAAGGATTTCAACATCAGCTGGAGGGAAGATTTGGGAATCACGCCGCATCGTCTCGATCCATTCGGTGACGATGCCGATTTCATTCTGGATCCTCTGATTAAGCGACTCAAAAGCACCGCCGATGATTGCTGCCTTGGCATTTTCTGTTGCATTACTTGAGACAAACAGCGCGTGTTTCCTTCGTGTCTTTGAACATGTTTTGACAATCGTAGGTTAGAAGAAAACTGCTTGCTGCAATATCGGCAAACATTCTTTCTCGTCTTTTCCCCTCTGGATGAGCGTGGGCTATGAGATCCAGGGGATTTATCTGTGTAAAAAACAAACAAAAACCCTGATTAATAACAGATGCAACATGGAAACAGTTTTTAATCTTTAATTCTATTCATTATTCTAAATGATTGTTTTACTATTGATATTAACTCCCTATTTGTGAATTCCTAAAGTTACTTTCCACTCCATTAAAAGTGACATACTTTATTTACGGGACCATCAACATCTGTGAATGGACAAAGGGGTTTGTTCAATGCCGAGGAGAGGAGGGATTGAACGAGAGATTGCTTAACGAACTGTCGCAGAGCCACTGGAATCAATACGTGCAGTGACAAATACAACCTAGGGACCCACACTGGTTCAGTGGTCTTGGCACTCACTTGTCACCAGAAAATCCTAAGTTGAAATGCCGGTTGAGGTGAAGAGATTTACACAATATGTTGCACTAATAAACTTGTTTTGTTGTGTTGTACAATCCGTTGGGGTCTTATCCTTATCGTTATTGCAGTGTTGGTACACCCAGCTCTTTGACCAATCTCAATAATGGTAAAATGAGGTGGATGCCCCAATAGTCATCCATGATGAAACACAAGATGGTAGAAACTTTGGATCAAGAATTACAGGCAAGTGGGTGATCAGCCCACGGTGCCCAACAAATTATATTGTAAAATATATACCATATATTGTAAGAAATATACGGCGACTCAAAATTATCATGCCCATTTCATCCAGCTCTCTCTCCCCCTGCTTCGGTAGGATTACAACAAAGCATATGAAAGAATTTTCCCTGGAAAAGAGAAAGCACTACTCACCGTCTCTAGCTTGTCCCCCTCCGTCTATTTTAGGATTGACGACCACATCTGTATGGCTGTCTTTAGACATTGTCCGTTGCTTCAGCAATAGACGCAACGATTCACTGACAGCTTGAAGCTTCTCATTGTTCATCCCTCGCTTCTTTGACAAAGCTTGAGCTCCGGTCATTTGCCCTCCTCCGCCCGGTGTGTTTTTCTTTGCACTTGGAGTCGTAGAGATAACTTGATCCCCTTTGAATCGTATGCCAAGAGTTGAAAGGGGCACTTCGATCACAGGCTGCTGGATGTCTGGTGGTGACACGTGCTGCTCTTTAGTCGGATTTGGGACGATGACAGAAGGCTGGTTCTGTACGAAGGGTTGAATTTTGGTCTTGACATTGGCTAAGACGTCGTAGGACGCCTGGTTAGGGTGAGGGGGAATGGTGCCAGTATTCTGAGCCGGTGGCGGAGGTTTCTGCGTCACAGGCAACGTCTGGGCCCATTTGGCGACTTTTCTACAACGTGGACACAACGTTCTTATCGGTATTTGTGACTCGTCCAGGTCTTTCGTCTTAGGGATTTGGAAGTACACAGGACAGCCGGCAGCGTTGAAGCGTTTAAACGGAATACGATGTAACACTGCAAACTTTCCACATGCCTGGGGAATACAAAATCAGTACAAGATAAGTATTAAAAAAGGGCGGGCTGAAAGTGAAAGTCAGTATCTATTAGTACAATTTATCTCTAAATTTGTTTTCTTTCCTTCTTTCTCTCTGTAAATTAAAATCACAAAATACATAAAATAATAAAACTTCAAAGATAGTGAATAATACCAATAGCAGTACATGATATTTTTTAGTGACCCACATACTGTTTGAAATGAAAATTGCATTACTAAATCATACAAAATTTCCCTAATGTAAAATCATAGACGCACAGTAAAATTCAAATACAATAGCAATATAACAGACATATATCATTGCCGTCTTTCTACCAAGTTTAACAAGAGAAACATAAAATCTTTTCTTGTTATAGTTATTCATACAACATTAATTGTTTAGTTGCTCACTCCATTGCTTCTGGTCACCATTGCTAACCTATTGACAAGATAAATGACTACCAGTACTAATACATCCACAGTACCCCCAGGACACTGAACCTCCTTTTTAAAAAGCCTCAAGTCAAAAACAACAAAATCAATGTCAATCATGATCAGATCCACTTACTCTTCCCGCTAAAAATTTCTCTGGAATTCCGGGACAGAAACAAAACCCTTTGCCTGTGACCATGTGGAGAAGGGTGTGTAAGGACGGCAGATCCAGATGACCCGATTTGGCCTTGGTGATGGGCACTTGTTGCATCGGACGGAACGGAATGTACAGCATGCATTTCCCATTCGGGTCCAGCGTCAAGCTGATTGGCTCCAAGGGAGGCCCAAATACTCGGGCCACTTCATTACGATATATGATAAGGAGTTCCTTTCTATTCATGTCGGTGGTCACCTGAAACAGAAATAAAAAAGAGCAAAATAGATTAAAGAGAATAATAATAATGATGTAATACTAGTAATAATGTTAAGCATTTTCTATAATGTGCAGCAATGCCCCTCCGGACGTCTGAATCTAACCTCAGTGACAGCTGCCAACTACAAAAAAGGCGTTGTTGCTAGGAGTGACTCAATGAGTGTGACCGCTTTGTGAAAAGAATGAAAGCCCCATTATTAACTGAAAGATTGCTCTTGGGCCAGAATGGTTGTGTGTGAAGACAACACAAGGATGAATTGATGAGGCCGGGTGTATGTGTGTGTCTACTCTAGCACATTTCCTTGTTACAATAAGTTTTGACTAACATCTTTATCTTTAAATGTTCAATCATTGATTGAGGAATATTGGAAGAACAAAAATTCATTTTACTTCCTCCTTTTGCAAAGTACGGTTTTCCAAAAGTATCCTTACTAACTATACCAACCAAAAACTCACAAAACACAAACTCTGCACGTTGTTCTAATTCTAATCTATTCAAGTTGTTCCCTATCTATCATTTTCTTAGAAACCAAATAAGGTCAGTAATTCACAGCAGGACACTTTGATATCGGTATCTAGAATAACATCAACCATATCAAAGCCTGGCCCCTGTTCTTTTCTTTCTGTATATCATATATATATATATATATAAAATTCTCCCTACTGTTTTTTTTCGTTAAAGAAATGAACATCACCAAAATCATTCTTCCCTGGGAAGACATAATATAGGACAAGGAAGCGAAACATCAACACGGGAAGACATTATATAATATTCCCAACAAACGAAGGCTGCTAGAAGCTGTAGTGTAAATCAAAGCAGGTGGTGAAAATGGAAGAGCTTCTGTAAGGGACGAGACGGTAAAAACAATGGACGTTTCAGGTAACAAGGAAAGAATAAACGTGTAAGAAAGTCTAGTCAAACAAGAATAGATATCAACAAGGTAAAATAATTTCAAAGAATAATCATGATTAGATCTACTATCTAATTATCATTACAATGCTGAGGGAAAACCCCATTTCCCTCTAATGAAAGGTGCCACTCAGAGACTCCTGATATGAATGGTTGTCTAAAGTCAAAGAAAACCAGGCCATTCGTAGACTACGACAACCACTTGCTTTTATACTTCCTCTGCAGATACTATTCATATGCAATATATAACATAGTATAATATATACACACACATGAGGACAATCTTATTCCACTTAATATTTCACTTCCATGACATGTCATCATGACGGAGTGCATTTTAAGCCAAGCCTCATCATAGACCACCAAAACACATGGTGTCAGTTCAGTAAGCTTTACAAGGAGTGCATTTCTCCCTTGTATTGTGCATGAAGAAAGACAAAAACAGATCATGGGTGGGACTGGTGAATGAATGAATGAATGAATGAATGAATGAATGAATGAATGAATGGACATAGCTTTTATTAATTTCGTTCATCTCTTTGTTTTTTCTGCACTTTGATGAAGCGAGGTGCAAAGTGGACATGGGGGTGGAAGGTGGTGAGATAATGAAAGGGTTACAATAAAGAAAATAATGCCCAGAAGGAAACTAGAATACTACGGTCCCTCTATCACAGACTGGCAACCACCAAATTTTTCTTCTTCATATTTTCGCTCATTTTTGGGGTCAATTTTACCATATTTTCACCAAAAAAATCATCTTTTCATCCGACGCTTATAAAAAGTCGTAATAATAACAATCCTCCATTGTGTAGGAAATATTTCTTGGACTAGGATTTCAGAGACGTGTTATCATACCTGCATCAACACAAATACCATAGCTTTTAAAGTTTTCTTATCTTATACTTTTCCAAAAAATGAAAGAAAATCATCTCATCCTACTTGTGGTGCTGTGACATCTAAACCGCCAATAATAATTTAAGAAAAAAAATAAAATTGTTTTTTGTTTTTGTGTGTGCGTATTTTAACACATGCTCGCATATTCGCGGCCAAATTGCGTACTAAATTACGCGAAATCATACCGGTTGGCAAGTCTGCTATCACTATCAGTTCACCAGCTACAATCTATGGGTAGATTTGGATGTAAACCAACATATTATCAAAGAAATTAAAGGTAAAACAAGTTATATCTCGGGAATACACACATACATATATATATATATAGATATCCACAATATTGACTTACTGACTTAGTGCCTTTATACAATATAGTATCTTATATATTATGGGAATACCATATGACATAATGGGATTAACCGACTAAAGCCCTAGTCGAAGTCATATATAATAATATACCACAAGACATGGTTCAACGGCTATATTACTATTATACAAGATAGGGTGTGTGACAAATACAAAGGAGACATTGCCACACACACACACACACACACAATAGAAATAGCGGTGACCCGTTAATCTTCATCACTGCTAGTGACACACACACACATGTCGTGGAAATGACATGACGTCATCGCCCCGTGACTACACACATTCACGGGTTGTCCATAATAATATTAATATCCAGCACCTCAACTTACATTCAGATCTACCCATAATGAATACATTATACAAATATGCATGTCATGACGAAGGGTGGGTGGGTGGATGGAACACTAGTGCCATAAATAATAGAACACTGGTGGTCTGACAGATTCATACGATATATCGGGCGGCCCGTTTCAAAACACGTACTCCCCTCACATAATAAATAATAACGGCATGTATCTTTGAACCGTCTTTTTAATTTTCAATCAAACTACTCGGTGTTTTAGAATGTTTGTATAGTTAATGAATACTCGTTTCGTTGCATAAAGAACTAGTAGATTATAGTAAGTACTATTTGTGTGTCTTTTCGTGGTTTTGTTGATAAAGGGGTTACCCGAAACGTCCAGTGTTTTACTGTCCCGTTATTTTGAGAAGCTGTTTCCATTTTCACCAAACAGGACTTAGTTGAAGACCTTTCCGATTAGAAAGCGTTGTGATCACAAACCCCAAGTGGATCTATTCTCAATCAATTAATGTTTTCCCCGATCGGTATATTATAATCAATTATTAAAACACGATTAATACCATGTTTATCTTTGAAAGCCAGGGGTGTGCCTTTAGCATAGCAATCTATACTGGGACTGGGAGTGTGTGAGTGTGTGTGTGTGTGTGTGTGTGTGTGTGTGTGTGTGTGTGTGTGTGTGTGTGTGTGTGTGTGTGTGTTGAGAAGAAGATAAATCATTCCAATCCCTTACTTTACCACGGACCATTCGTTGGGATCTATTTACATATTAGTTCTAGGGTTATAGTTATAGATTTGAAATGTAAAATTACAACAGCTTAGGACTTCAGAGGGAAATTTGCTAGCTATACTACTCCACACGCTACACTAGCTCCCGAACCGAATGCATGTCTAATGGCTGTTCGTGTGCAACAACTCTAGTTGTTACAGTGACATCGAATGTTTAGGGCAACTTTAAATAGATATGACGCAACAAGGCAAATAAGTATTATGTAGCAATAACCAGATAATATCATGTTATATATACAGTCCAGTCCATTTATAACAGCCTCTTTTATAACAGGAACTTGGATATAATATAACAGTGATAAATCAAATCCCCGTTTCCTCTCTCTATAAGTGTAAGTAATATGAACCTGGTTATAACAGGATTCAATTTGCGCAGACTCGGATATAACAGTGATCTTACCTTCTGATTTGTATGTTTCTGTATCAGTATGCTAAATCTCTCTCTCCCCAAACCCCTCTCATTGTTTGCAAAATAAAAGTTAAAAAAACAAAACACAAAAACTCAGTCTCAGTGATGCAGATCATGACCATTTGCTACAGAGTCCCTTTTCAGTAATGTTATGACAAAGGGAGGTAATCGAATATCTATAGTAAGCTGAAGGTGCATTGGTACTGGTAGTTTCCATTGATAACGGTTATAACAGGACTCGCTTATAACAGGGAAAAACTGCCGGTCCCGTCTGTCCTGTTATATCCGAGTTTGACTGTATAGCGCTAGCTTCATTTCCGGTTTATTAGGAGACCGCGTCGTTGGTAAAACTTCACGATAAGATAGTTTGACAATACTGTTGGATACAAGTAGGTACTTGGTTCAAATAAAAAGAAATGATAAAACAAAGAGAGAGTATTATAAAAAAATATCGCAGGAAAACAAGATTTTAAATTATAATTCTGTCCCGATCACCATCTTCGTTGTTTGATCTAGTTGCTAAATTCCATGTTTAGCGTGGCGTATTTGAGTTTTACCGAGTCCTCCACCTACCATTGATTGTAGTTATTGATAAATTTGTTTTGTCCCCGATCGAGAGCACGCATTTTGGAAGGCCTACTATTTCCGTTCAAACGCTAATGAAACATAGCACACCCCACCCCCAAGAAGAAAAAAGAAAGAGGAAAAGAAAAAGAAAGAGGAAAAGAAAAAGAAAGAAAAACAGCAGAAGAAATCCGTCCGCGTTCCACTATAGTGTATTTATAGCGAAGTGTGTCCTTTGAAAAAGGTGGGGGACGCAGTGAGATGGGCTGGCTTGGCAATGAATGAAGTAATGCTACAGGTTAACTCGACCTAGTTCCTTTATTTACAGACATGCAACCACCAGCATAAAGTGAAGGAAAGAAAGCTTTGAAAATAAAATAAGACATAATTTATGCTCGTTAACATCTCAATACCGGCGGGAGAGAGAGAGAGAGAGAGAGAGAGAGAGAGAGAGAGAGAGAGAGAGAGAGAGAGAGAGAGAGAGAGAGCGAGAG